>PVKZ01004311.1:0-25000 GCA_004027375.1 Macroglossus sobrinus
AGTTGTTCAGCTCAGTCCTGTTTCATAGAAAATGAGTTCCAGGAAGCTCAAGCTCTTTTTCTATGTTACACTTGTAGAGAAATTTGCCTTATACTTGGATCATCCTTGTTTTAACCAGAGAAGACAACAGCCCACTCATTCTTTTTCTCTACTCCAGGAATTTATGGTAGAACGAGCTCCAATTCTAACCTTAGATCACTCGCAATGCTGCTACTTTTTTTGGTTTCCTTTTACACCTTCAAGCCTTTGCTCGTAATATTCCAGCAACATCTGGTTTCTCAGATAATTATTCAGCAAAACTTTCTGGTTATAAGTAGCAAAACTAAGTCCAGGCACTCTTAATTCATGACAGGTACTTTATTGTTTGTTGGCAGGGTTGGGGTCTCAGGTGAAAGGGCAAGCAAAAGTTTCATTCTTATCTGTAAAAACTCAGTGGGGTAAGTTGGACTGTGAGACAGAAATGAAAGAGAATAGAATAATGGTTGCTTACTGGGGGACAAATTTCTTAAGCTGTTATTTTCTTTTCTTTTTTTTCTGATAGGAATATTTTGTCTTCCTGACAATTGAATGGTGTTTTGGGAAGAGGTGTGGAGGAAGTAAACTAATAAATATAAGAATAAAACATATTTTTTAGGGAGAGAGACTGGCCTCAGTCTGAACGGGAGAATCTTGAGGCATTGCTGCCATCCTTCTTGTGGCCAACTGCAGCAGCCAGGAAATAACTGCAGGGTGAGGACAACCAATGAGACATGAGAGCAGCTTTCCTCCTGGGCTCCTTGCCCAGATCATTAGTTCCTGAAAACAGATGGTGCTTTATATTTTCTCAAAACATAAAGCACTAGTCCTGAAACCGAGCTTAAATAAACGTTTGTTGATTATACTTGTTTAGATTTGAGGAATTACAGTGGTACATTCATAGCAAACTGAAAATCATACTACTTTAAAACTGTAGTTGATCTCTATGAGTCTGTTTCTGTTTTGTTTGTTCATTTATTTTGTTCTTTAGATTCCACATAAGTGAAACCATATGGTACAATTCTAGGTGGATATAAGACATACCGGAGGAATCGCTTTATAAATTATATGTATAACCACTATGCTCTACATCTGAAACTAATATAATATTGAACGTCAACTGTAATTGAAAACTGTAGTTGTTTCTGCATTATAAAAAAGACTATTTTATTGTTGTTGTTTTTTGCTTTGGAAGTCCCTAAGCCCTAGCCTAGTCTGGAAGCTGAAGGGTGAGAAAAAGGAGAAGTGAACAATAAATGAAAAATACATGTTCTACATAATAAAGGGCTATTTTTTTCCTGGGCAGAAGGTAGTTCTATACATTTCATGGTCCTTAGGAATCTGTCTCTTCTGTCATTACATCTACATGGCAGACTTGGATACAATCCTCTTTCATAAAAAGGCTAAGCCTTAATTTATCAAACTTTAAAGTGTATATGAATTACCTGGAGATTTTTGTTAAAAGGAAGACTTTGATACAACAGATTTTGTGGTTGCCTAAAAGCCTGCATTTGTAACAAGCTTCCAGATGATGCCTAGGCCTCCACAGGTCACACTCAGCCACGAATTGAACAGATATTGAGGTCCTGCTCAGAATTCTTACGTATTCAAGGTGAAAGTGATAACAGAGGTCTAATTTAATCATTTAGTTTTACAGATGGGGATACTAAGCTCTTAAGGGGTTAAATTGTTTATTATTACTTAAATATTTAAGTATATGGTCAGGATTCTAATACTTTTCTGCCCAGTGCCCTTTACTTGCTTCATGTAAGACAGGAAATCAGTTTACAACACAAGATATGGGAACAGGATGCAGAATAAACACTGGAGGCATCTGAAAAGGTGAGAGAAAAAATAAAAGATAATAAAAACAATGCAGGTTCGATGAATAAATCTCAAAAAAGATTGATACAAAAAAGTGCAGAGTAGAGAGAGTCACTTTAATATGGATACATCAGTATTTAGGGGACAACACAGCAAATAGGGTCATTTCCACTAGCATAGAGTATGTGGGACATGAGAGTTGGAAACAATCAAAGGGTGCTCCTTCTTTTCTCATGGGGTGAGTGATCCAGGTTAAAGTCTCAGGCAAAGCTGCCTTTAAAACCACTTTTTCCTTTATTATACGATCACAGCCTGAATTAGAGGCCTCATGGGTTCAAGCTAGGACTAAGTATTCCATCAACACTCTTTTACTAAGATGTTTCCTGATAAAGGAGAAAGGTCTGACTTCAACAGTTATGACTCAACTCAAGTTCCTTAGGCAATGAGAGAGAAGGCATACAGTATGGGCTAGCAAAACCCAAAGCAGAATCAAACAAGAAGGTCCCCAACAGTGCCAACGCTCACAGTGGATCCCTTGAGTCTCTCCCTTTGTCAACTGGAGGTTATATCAATCCTGAAGTTGGCTTTCAACCTCCCCTTCATCCTATCTTAAGAATAGAAAACTGTATAGCTCACCAGCCTGGTTCTCATAAGTATATAAAATCAAAAGCAAATAGAAAAAAATAATGCAGAGAATTCTCTAATTCAGGCATTTCCTAACATCAACATGGCAACCTTTAATCTGGAATTCATGTCACTTGTTTTTCATGGTGACACTCTAGAAAACATAGGAGGAACTTTACTACTGCATAAGAATCCTTTGAACTCCAAGGAAGGTAACAGGTTCTGGGACTACTGACACTTGACTGAGGGCACATGCAGGTAAAGGAAAATCCTATCCAAAAGGAACCTACACACAGAGGCAAGGTGGGCGAGCAGCCTTTACTTTTATGACAAGAACCCAATAGAATAGGTATAAAATACAACACATTACAGCAGAAGAAAGGCTAAAGGAAAGGTCGGTAGCATGGAAGATGCACTTGTTTTTCTGGATGGTATCTTCAGAGAGCAAAGATAGCAGGATCCTCAGATGATTTCAGGAAATTAATTGCAGCTTTCATTAGCACACGCATGACAGAGCCTGTTAAGAGGGAAAAACGAGAATTAGAGCTGAGGGACAGCAATGAGAGTAAATACTTCTCAGTCTCCCCTAAACCTCCCTGATCATCTCCCCTCCAAGTCCTGGTTTTATCTTTCTTCAATACCCCTGGCTTTCCCCTTCACATGCCTAAAATCCCTTTATTCTTCTCTGGCTCCAGGAATACTCAGCAGCAGTGAGATAATAAACACTCAAAGAGTAAGTGCCCCAAGTCCAGTCTCATACTCAGTGTAGTACTAACACGGTAAGAATAAATGCCACTTCATGTCCTTCACACAATTCACACTCCCCATCCATGTCCTTTTCCCTCTTTACATACCACCCCACCTCTTCCAATTTAAGACTGTACCCTCATTCCTGCCAAGAAAAGAACTAGCTGGAAGACCAGAAAAGGTCTGGACCAGAATGGCTGGAGGAGAGGAGTATGGGATTTCTCTCCTGCCCATCCTCTCTCAGGCCTGATGGCTCAGTGTCTGGGAAGATGTCTCACTTCCTAAGGAGAGAAGGCAATGGAGTCCTAGAATTGTGCTCCTACCGGCATGCATGTGAATCCAGGATACAGCTTTCCTTTCCAGAAGCTCCCACTCACACTTCATGTCTTTACCATTGGCATGGAGCCAGAGCACCGCCAGAACTGTGGCCCAGCCTGAGGAATCTGCATTCTGTAAAATAGACAGAGACTTCGAGTTAGAACAAGAAACCCTTCAAGGAAATGTAAAAATCTCCACTTCCTCCTCATTTACCGTGCCCCAAACTACTATTAAATGAGATTACCTGGTCTCCTTACCTCATTTATGACTTGCAAGGCATAATACCAGGCCCTAAACCTCAGGGCAACAATTCACTGAGTCGTAGGGTAGAAAGGTCTTAAATTTTAAATCCAGTGTAACCACTAGGACTGTGCTTGAAACTCCTAAAACATCCTCAACAAGGATTACCCAGCTGTGATAAAAGACACACATGCACAACTGCTTTCTTGTTTATAAAGTATCTTTACTTTTTTTTTTATTTGAACCTCACCTAAAAATTCCAAAAAAAAAAGAAAAATTACCAGCGACATTTTTAAGAGAGAAAAGTGATTCACACAAAACTGAAACGATTTTCTCAAAGTTTGCTTTCTAGCAAATGAAAGAGCTGGGACTGGAGGCCAAATATTCTGATTCAAGTCATACTGTTCTTATTGCTCAATAGAAAGTCTCAGCCACAGAACAGAAAATGGGCTCCTTGAGTTTTCACCCATGGCTCCCAACTCCAGTTTTTAGAGATAACAGGTCAAGAGAAATTCTTCTTTCATAACATGACCTTCAAAATTAAAAAAAAAAAAAGCATTTTCTCTGAATAGTCTTGTTTCAGATCAAAATTCTCAGTTCCTTTAATTCTTCCTTAAGAAGACTACTTATGTCAAAATAGTAAGAATCCCCATGTTTGTTCTCCTAGTCTAGAAACAAACATCACAGTGATTTCTGAAATATATCTCCTTAAATGGTCACATCTGGTGGCAAACATACTTTTGAAACTTTATGATCCCAGCCCCAAAAATATATAACTTTTCTGACAATCCTATTGCCCTCCACTAATTGTGTTTCAAATATGCTGATTCATATTGTTTGTGGTCATCTAAAATCACTGACTTCCATATGCAACAGCTCTTAAGCCATTCTGTTTCTATTCTCTACTTGCATAGTTGACAATTTAGAAGAAAAACAGTATTTTTATTCCTATAAATTTTTTCAGAGAAAATTTCAAGTCATTGTTTGAGGATTTTGGGATCCGATTTTCTTACCTAATATTTTATCTCCAAGTTTTGTCATATACAAATAAGAAAAGCATTTTTATTTAAATATTCATTAAAGATATGGACCTCCAGAGAATTCAGAATCTGATGAGTCTAGAAATCTGTTTTGAGTTTGAATAAATTCATTATTCAGTGCTGTTGGTTTTCAGCTAGTTTTTACTCCGTCCATATGCTTATCATTAAGAAAAACTCAAATCCCTTACTAAAATTCAGACATACCAGTACTCTGGATTCCCTTGATTTATTGGCCCAGTTACCATGTTAAAGAAGAAAATGGTAGTCTGACATATCTTATTCTTAATAAAATAAAGTTAGAATTTCATGATCTTTATATTTCCTTTTAATTGTTTATAATTAATTACATTTCCTATGTTAATAAATTGTTTATTAATTATCTCATTTGTTCTAGAACAGTATTTTTTCAATAGAAATACAGTGCTAGACACACACATAATTTTAATTGCCCCACTAGCTACATGTAAAAATAAAGTAAAATTATTTTATTAACCTAATGTATTGTACTTAACCAAATATAGTCAAAATATCATTTTAACATAAAATCGGTATAAAAATAATTATTGACAAAATACTTTACATTCTTTTTTATATTAAGTCTTTAAAATCAGTATATAGTTCACAATTATAGGACACCTTAATTTAATTAAAAATTTAGTTCTTCATTTGCATTAGCCATATTTTAAGATCTCAATAGCCACATGGGACTAGTAAATACTGTATTGGATGGTATAGTTATAGGACAGCTGAAGTTTATTTAATCACCTTTCACATGTTGTATATTCAGAATGACACCTGACCTTCAGGCTTCTGGCATCTGTCTTACATTTAACAATATCTCAGTTAGATAATTTAGTACACTATGTTGAAATTCTGGAAGTTAGTTTGTCCTCATCGGCAGGCCTGAATACATTTGAAGTAACTAGGTCATCTCTATTAATACTTCACCTATCCTAATATCAGTAAAATTTTGCTAATTTCTGGACCACTTCCTTTAGTAAGAAGAGGAGCAATAATGTGGGTTCTGAAGACCAATAGTTCAAGAATTGAATACAACTCTGCATTGACTGGTTAGGTCAACTCAAACACTTCTCTGGGCTTGTTTCTTCATCTGTAAACAACGTGAATAAGATTTAATCATTGAATCATTTAATCATTGTGATGAATAAATAAGATCATGAAGGTTAACTGCTTAGCACAGTGCCTGGCACAGAGTAATTGCTAAATAAACATTAGTTATTATAATTAAGACTGCCACCTGGGAATGTAATCCAAGTGCAAGAGGATATTTGTTTTACTTTCATCACCTATCAACTCAAAACCATCAACTCCTACTAGCCAGGCCATTAGTTCCTTGTTCCTTCTGTTCAATCCTACCCAAAAAAACCTCAAACTCTATTTATTAGAAATTAATTTAGTCTATAGCCTCTGGTGAGTCATGATACACCCCAATTCTCTTACTGACCCCAACCTCTCAAAAACATACATACTCCTTTTTCTTCTCTGAATCTCACCTTGATAGGGAGTGCAGTCCGTATCTCTTCCAAACTCACACCTAGCACCATGGCCAGACCTTCATTCAGATCCCAGGAACCATCTGCCTTTTGCAGGGAAATCAGCTGTACAAGATGATTATCTCCAAAGACTTTGGGGGAGAAAAAAAGAAAGAGAATGAGAAAGCAAGGAGCTCTCAGCCCCCAAGCATCCCTGATGAGAGAGGCCCAAATCCAGAGACAGGCTGCAGCCAGAGTGCAGAGCTGAGCGGATCCTACCAAGATCCCCATTTCAGTTCTTCCCCTGGGAGACACGCCATTTTCTCTGTGACAGCACAGGCCACCCGAGTGATGTACTGGCACCAGGGGAGCTGCACTTAAAAATTCAACAACAATGTAAATATATATATGCCTTACTGTTAAAATGTACAGCTGAAACATCATATTTCATTAACCAATGTCACCATACAACATAATTTTCATAGAAAGTATCTTACATCTGGATATCTAGCATATGGGATGACAGAGTAATTTAGAAATTGTAGGCAAGAAATATTGTAACTAGAACAACAGTTCTACTCTAAAGGAAAAAAAAACATCTAAGGCTCTGAATCTCAAGAGTCTGAGTTTGAATCTCAGCTCTACTAACACTTAAAATGTATCTGTTACTTAACCAATGGAGATCTCGGCTTTCTCTATAAATTGGAGACAATTATGCCTGATGCATGAGAAAGAGTGTAAAGTACTTAGAAGGGCCATAATTTGCTCCCTACAAATAGTAGTTGCCAATGAATTCACAAAAACCAGCAGCAAAAACTCTGCTGGATAATTTTTCTTTCTACTTTAGTAAGAGGTTCCATAAGAGAGAGAGCTAGAGTAGGGGTATTCTGAGTTATTGGGTATCAGGACAGTGTTGGAAACCAACACAAACTGAAAACCTACTCTGTGGATTACATTAAGAAAGTTCTCATGACAACCCTAGGAGGTGAACAGTTGAGTAGCTGAGGGAACTAAAGCTCTGAGAAGTGAACTAATTTGCTTAAAACCCCACAGTAATTGGGAGTACAGAGATCTAAATTCATCTTAGACCTCAAAGACCTCTCTCTTTTTAAATAGCAGCCTAAGGAGAATGAATAAGTAGGTGGTAAGTGACAAAGAAAATGTCTAAACAATTAAACAATTGTCCACTATAAACTCTTGCTACAAAAACTGGAGAGACTAAAAAGAGTTGCCTTTAAGCCAATTTTAGTAGAAAAGGCACCTCTTAGTGCTAAAATGTACTTTGACTCAATTTGTCATGTACATGAGAAGCTCGGCTGCTTGGAACACGAAGCAATGACCAAAGAACACCCTTTGGTAACAGAGAGAAAGTCTCATCAGACAGCATTGGGAATGTCTGCTTAAATCCAACTTGTAAAAGAATGACCAATGCAGCAGGGACCCAACCAGGGTGGCAGCTGAATTCTGTAGGAGGAGGACCACAGCCTGCAGGCAAGGTGTGTGAGCCCAGATGACAAAGGGGTTAGTTTAACCAGGGCTCACCCCAGACTTCACTAGGGTAGGTTCCAGGGTCCTACCCATAGACTACTGGAGATGGGCTGACCCTGCCAAATATGGAGACTGGACAAATTTCACCCTCCGCCTGACACTTTTCAAACAGATTACCTCCAGGCAGAGAAAGCCACAAGAGGGCAGAGAGTTGAAGATTAATTCTTCAGTCCTCACAGATCAGAAAAGAGAACTGAGGCCCATCTCACCTGTATGGTGAGTTTCCAAGTTGGTTCTTTTGGTGGAAGAATGAGCCCTTTCCATCTCTGGAGAGGTCTCCTTGAGAGACATGCATTTCTTCTTTGGTCTATCACCAAAAGCTTGGTGTTTGTCTAGTCCTACATGTGTGACAGACAAATATTGGTGAGAAAAAGTCCCTGGAAAGATGCTCACCTAGAGAGTACAGTTCCTTGCTAATTGTGGACTTATGGGGATCGTAAGCATTCTGCTGGTACGGCATGCTTGGGTAGTACGTGTTCCTCATAAGGCAAGGTGCAGGAGGACGGTAGGAGGGCGAGGCCTTTGCAGGAGCTGAAAAATATCAGTAAAGACATGGACACTGAGGCGCCCTCTGCTCTCCGCCATAGGCAAATGGCTCTGATCCTTTGAGACACACAAGCTCCAATGCATGTCAGCCTTATTCACCATCTTTATTGTGCATTTTTCTTCTCCTATGAGTTCTACTCCTGCACACAACCTCACCCTTTGAGCCCTTTCCACTATGTCCTCTTGATATATGACAATGATCTTTTCTACATCTTTAGTTTCACTATAGGAGGCTTCTTCTAACTATCTATGTTAGAATTTTTTCTTCTAAAAAAAACCTTTTTCTCTCCCCTCTCAAATGGTGGTTGCTCAAGGTATCATACCCCAAGTACCCAGATTTGAGAGATAGGGTTGGCAACTGGTCAGTCCCAATTGCCATTACTCCTCTATCCTCACCAGGATTACCTTCTCATATCCTAACTGCTGTCAACCTCCAACCTCTTTGTCACTTTCCATCATTCACTGAAGTATCAAAAACTAGATCAAAACTTCCACTTCATTGCAGGCCTGCCATCATCTTGAGATATAAAGTACCCAGGTAGATAACCTATCTAGCACCCCAATGCATAGCTTCTTGTCTCTCTTAAATTAAATGGTTCTAGCCTCTATTCTACTCCAAGCCTGGATGTTGTTATCAAGCAGAATTGTTATACCCATAAAAAATTAAACTGAAAAAAAAATCTGCATAAAAAATACAGTATCCACTTTTTCCAGCTTTCTAACTCAGAGATTCCTATTTTGCCTGGTCTTTGACCTCATCTGGACTTCTAAATCTTTCTCTCCTCTGTTTTTTCCTGTACTGAAACTTCTTTCTATCTTTACTCTCTTTTCCATTTAGCCTAAGACTCAGGTCCAACACTTTATTGCTTTCTTATCAATATCTCCCATTCCATGTCCCTAATTTCCTTTTCAGCACATCTACCTGATAAAATTCCAACCTTGAAATTAAGACAACACTCCACTGTTCATTCTTACACCAAAATTGCTGAGTACTGCTGAAATGAATCGCATAAACTGACTCCCTTTAGTAGTTTGGTGCCACTAAAAAAGTTAAGGTATCAGAACTAAACTGGATCCTCAACACTCCTTGACAGATGTTCTATTTCTCCCTGAATATTTAGCTCTCCAGTTTTCCACAGGGTTATTTCAAACCCTTTCCTCAAATCCTTTCTATTATTCTAATATATACATTACTTAATCTTGCTGTCTCTTTCACTAAAACTGTAAAAAAAACTATCAAACAGAAACTCTGAAAAGATGCCTCTCAGCCTATGCACTAAAATCTAATCCCATCACCTTCTCTCCACTTCCTGGCAATAGGGGAAGAATGTCCTAATACTCGTCTTCCTAAAAGCTAACCCCACCACTGCTGTTTTAGATGGCATCCTCTCTCACTTCTTCAAACTCCCTTCTCAATTAGCTAACCTTAGTACTCCCCCCAACATTGTCAACCTTCTCTACTGGCACTTTTCTATTGTTATTACAATATCCTTAATCTCTCTTATTCTAAAAATTTAAAGAGATGTAACACACAGAAAACCACCTCAACTCTACAATTTTCTTCTATAGATAGCACTCTATTCATTCTCCTTTTGAACACTTATAAAAAGTCTCTCTAAAAACTGCCCCTCATTTCTGCTTTGTTCTTTAACAATACCTAATATAGATTGTTTCTTAATCTAAGCCAGTGGAATTGTTCTTGATTAGATTAGCAAGGTCTCTCTCTCTCTCTTTCTTAACCCAATAGACCCTTTTCAGTTCTACTTTGACTTCTCTGCTGTATCTGATACTTTGATAACTCCCCTTGTTATGTCATAGTTCCTTTTGTTTTGAATATGTACTCGCATCTTTTTTGTCCTACTTCATTTGTTTTATTATGGTTTGGGGAATCCATCCCTAGATACTGGATATTCTTCAGTGATTCAATTTTATCACCCTTTTTTTAAACTATTTTTTAAAGAATGGCAACATCGGTTTAGAGGACATGTTGTCTTCATTTAGTAATTAAATATATTACATACAGACAAAACTTTTCATCATAGTTGTCATCACCCCTTTCATCTCACTTTATACCCACCCTCTGAACAATTTCACCCATTCTCATGACTTCAGTTATTACCAAATGTAGATCTTCATCCCTGACCTCTCTTCTGAACGCCAGACACATCTACCTCCCCTTCTACGGGACACTTTCATGTGGATATTCCATCGGAATCTCAAGTTCAAAATGCTCAAAAATAATTCAACATTTTATTCCCTAAACTTGACTTTGTTCTTTTGTTACTCTATTAAATAAATGGTATCATCTTCCAGAAGCCCAGTTGCCCAACCAAAAATGTGGACTCACCTTGAAGGCTGCCTCTAGAATTAACATCATACATTCTCCTCCAGCCACAGAAACCTGCCCAGGGAATTTCTCCACCTGATCCTAATCCTCAAACCCCTTATATCTAAAATCAAGCTTGCTTGGCTTATGCCTGAGATAGTCTCAGCAATTAGCACCCGTGTCCTAACGCCACCAGGTTGTTCACCAGCCATTGATGTAATCACTAACCATCTAATTATCAATAAAATAAATCAGTTTCAGATTTACACAGTGTTTATGTGCATTGTCTGTTTAATTTTCCTTGTGTCCCACCCTCCCTTGTATTAAATCTCTTTGCAATGGGATATATTCTAGTTCTCTAGGACAGAAAAGTTTGACACCAGCACAAAATCCTAGAGGTAGAGGAACAAAGGAAAAAGAAACTTTCATAAATGTCTCCTTTAAATGATGTGTTCAAACATTCAAGGATCCCAATTTTATGAATTCTAATGAGGTAAAACTCACCAACTCCGCGGTATCGTGACAACACAGCAGTAGCACTCAATAGAATTGGCCTTGGGACGTCCCTACGAACCAGGGGACCCTTAACTGGCTCATTGCAATCTTTGTTGATAGCAATGAAAGCTGTATGGGAGCTTATAACTCCACAATCAATGCTGACTTTCAACACATCTTTTTTATCTTTCGCTGGAGTCTCCCTGAAGCCCATGTCCTTGGTCTGGAGAAAGGACTTGGCAGCAAGGCGATGAATGGTGAGGCTAAAAGAAAAAAATTCCTGTGACTTAGGGAAAAGCACTCACATGCCAGCTTCTTAGGGCCCTCAAAAGTTAAGAATGGCAGAGAGAGGAAAAAGCCAGATAAAGGAAGAGATAAAACCTTGATGGCTTAAAAAGGGGAAGCAATTTTAAGGAAACAATTGAGCCCAAAATTAAGAGCAGAAAACCAACCCACAAGGATGGAAGAGACAGACACAGAGAAAAAGAAGAAAGGAAGGAAAGAAGGAAGGAAGGAAGGAAGGAAGGAAGGAAGGAAGGAAGGAAGGAAGGAAGGAGTAAAGGAAAACTAAATGCTCACTTGGCATCAAACTTGGGTTGTAGAGAAAATGTCACTTTATCCTCAAAACTCTTGCCCTGGAGGGTGTACTTGAGGCAAACTTCTCCTGTTGCCTCTGCTGGCTAAGAATAGAAATGATGGAAGGATGAGATCACCAAGAAAAATGTCAGAATTGGGGCAGCCCCCACCTCAAAACATGAACATGTCTGACTAGGAACCAGGTAGTTTAGGAACCCAGAGACCTGGCATGATGGAGAAGTGGGTAGGTTGGCTGGGTCTGGCAAGTGCGATCACTTGATGAGATCCTACCAGCTTTAATGAAATTGTCCAGAGCAGAGTTCAGGGCAGTAGCTACTCTGACTAGAGAAACAAATAAGAATGGAAACTCACCGGCATCATCCCAGTCAACTGGGCATAGATGATTAACCTCTGACCCCTGAAGATGACAGTCTGTTCTGGGGAAAGCATTTTAGCAGACAGACCAGAAGGCAAATCCCAGCTCAGAGAGATGTCCTCTACTACAGGCTGCAGGGAACGTTTCAGAGCCCTAAGAGCCTAGAAGAAAGAGAACAGAATAGGCAACAAAAATAATAATGGTGACAATAACTACTACTAACTGAATATTTATTATGCATCAAGTACTATGCAAAACAATACATGCTATGTCTATACTAGGAGATGGACGTTACTACTTTTGCTTTACACACATGAGGAAGCTAAAGCAGAGATTTTTAATAACATAAATGTGAATGAAGGAAATGTCTGGGAAAGGAGACCCTGGAGAAGCAGTGATCAAATAAGAAATGGTACCAACTGGGAAAGAGGAACTTAGAAGTATAACCAGAGGTGGAAGATGTCTTCCCTTGTACATACTTATCAAATGGAGAATTAATTTACCATCTATTCCAATCTACTAGACATATTACATTGTTCTTTCTTGTTTTCTCTGTATAATTTGCATGGAAGATAGGATATAGTACCAAAAGAAGTCCAAAAGCACACACCTAGAATGTCAATCATGACAGCCAAAATTCTTAAGGTTTCTCTCTTTCTGGTTGTAAACACAAAGCCCTAACCTCTTCCAGCATCTTGTCTCTGGGTTTCCAATTACTAGGACTGGATGCCATTTCTCCAGAAAGTACACTGGGCCCCTTTTACATAAGGCCTAAAGGAGCCCCATTAGTTACATAGCCCCAGGCCTTGGAGATATAAAAATATGAATCCTGGAGGTAAGTTGTTGCCTCTGCCCTTGCAGCAATGTACCCCAGACTCCACACTGGCTCTGCATCACCACTTCTGAACACAGATCCCGTCCCTCACCTTGGACTGCATCCTCTCCTTGCCCGTGATAAATTCTGACATGCCCCCTGACACTCGGGCAATGCCTTTTATTAGACTGGTGGATGCTCCTTCTCCAATACCAAATGAGAAGCATCTGCAATTGTAAAATGGAAGTCAGAAACAAGGACTAAAAAGAGTGAAATTATGAAATCAATACATAATGGTTAAAATATATAATAACTACCATTTATTGAGCAAGTGCCTTAAGATATGATGCAATATAGTCTTCACAAGACACCTAAGAAACAGGCTTATGCTTCATTGTGCAGATAAGGAATGTGGGCATAAAGAATTTTAGAGTTCTGTCTAAGATCACACACTACTAAATGGTAGAGATGGCATTTGAGCACTATTCTGTCTGACTACATGATTCCCCTGGCAAACCATTATCTATTATACCGATTCTAGAAGTAGGAAAAAAAACAAAACAAAATTATAGAACTACATCCTCATTAATTATTTTAATAACCAATTCAAAAAAAATAGTTAATCAAGAAGCAGGAGAATGAGGCAAAAATAGACACTATCATCAGTGCTTGACTAACATTGTTCTGGAACCACATCTGCCCTGGCTAGGCCAGTCTTAGAGTGGGAAAGAGGGTCTCCGGCTCTTCTAACCAGAGAGTTCTCTCCCTGTTCTAGTCCATGTGCACCAAGTAGCTTTTTAACCACAATCTGGCTTCCCAAATAAAGTTGTCAGTAAACAGAGAATGTGTCAGTGATATTCACATAAGTATTTTAGAAGGTATGACAAGGATAGTTCTCATTGTAAATTAATACTCTGTTATTTTGGCTTATGTACCAATCTCTTTCGAATTGGGTTAGTGTGAGTCATCAGCCCCAAATCTAGTGACATAGGCATCAGGATTAATGCTCTAAACTTATAGAGCTAAGAACCAGATTTGTAATTATGGTGCCCTATGATCATGCTTGCCAGAGACCACAACTTGTCAGCATCTCGATATTATCACCTTTAAATATCCAACATGATTTTTGAACTATAACCTATGTTCTTTATGGCTTATAAAGGGCTTTGACATGTATGTTTAATGGTGTTTTGTATACAAAACTAAAGCTAAACAATGTTTATTGATAGCTAACTATATACCTAGAACTTAAGTGCTTCATTAGATAATAACAATAAGGATAATAATTACAATAATCGCAAAAATTTTATATGGCACAGTTCCTAATGCTTTTCCTTAGGTATACTCTTTCAACCCTCACGATAACTCTCTAAGGCAATAACTATTACTATCTCCATTTTCAAGTGAGGATACTGAGGCTTATGGAGTTTAGTTGATTTGTCCAAAGAGCTGACAAAACAGGAAAACTAGAATTTAAATATAGGACTTCTGCCTTAAAGTATAATACCCTAGCAAAGGTCTGCTCACAGTAATGATGGACTAACTTATTCCAAGCCAGTAGAGAAATAGAAAGGAGAACATTTTTAATAATCTTTGAAATCATCAAAAGGCTACCAAGATAATAATAATTTCTGGGCCAAAAGCTGGGAGAAGAGGGAGGCCAAGAAAGACGAGCCTGGCATCTGCTATAATCCCTTCACACCTTGAAGCAAGTGCCAAGCACAAAATGGATGACTGGAAGGTTTAAAAGCTAGGCAGTTTCAGATTTGGTCTTTCCAAAGAGAAGGTGCCCTGGTAGACATCAGGTTTTTTTAATACCAGCCTGTAGATAGATTTACACTCTAGAAGTAGAGGTGAATTTGAAATAAACCAGCTATCAAATGACTGAAGCTAACTCATTAAATTCTAACTGGATTAAGATTATGTTTCTAGACTGGTAACCCATCAGAAGGAAAGAATAAATCCTTTCAGAGGCAAGATATCATCTAGAGGCTCAAAGAATTTCCATAATTTTTCACATAAAATATCTGACAACTAATAAAGAAATAGAAAACACCCAAATATTGGGAAACTATACACTATACTTCCGAATAACACGGGCTTTAAAAAATATCATAATAATAATTAGAAAATATTCTCAAGCGGATGCCAAGGGAAAATGACATATGAATTTAGGATTCAGCTACAGATAGACTTAATTTGCAGTTTCAAATACATATATTAGAAAAGAAAAAGTCTAAAAATCAACTACCTGAGCCTCCATCTCCAGATGTCATAAAAAAAATAACCAATAAACCCAAAAAATTTAAAGGAAATAAAATAACAGATATGAGCAAACATTAATACAGAAAACAATTATACAATAGAGAAGATCCATGATTATTTAAACTGACAAACATTGAGGGCAAGGGAAAAAATAGAGAAAGCACAAATAACAAGCACCAGGAATAAAAAGTGAATACTATGATCGATTTTACAAAACTTAGTAACATCGTATGGCAACATCAGAGACAATGTCATGCTGAAAAAATTTTGAAATTGTAGATAAAATATGCAAACTTCAATAATAAACAAGAATATATAAAAATATAAATAGTCCTATTTCAGTTAAAGAGATTTCAAAACCTTCCCACAGAAAAATCTCCTGGCAACTTAAAGCAAACACATTTTCTTCTAAAAGAAAATCTTTCAGATGACAGAAAACTCTCCTCAGTTTATTTTATGATGCTAGTATAAAACTGATATCAAAACCCAACAAAAATGTTTTAAGGAAAAAATATACATGTCAATATTTCCCATGAAAATAGATTTAAAAATACTAAACAATGATTAGCCAACTGAATCAAAAAAATATATAAATAAACAGTTGAAGGTTAAAAGATCACAACTAATTTGGGTTTATTTCAGAAATACAAGGTTGGTCTAACATTTAACAACAGTTATTTTAATTCACATATTAAAAGAATAAAGGAGAAAATCACATACTCATCTCAACAGATACATAAAATTTATTTAATAAAATTCAACAACCATTCATTCTTTTTTTCAAAGAAAAAGAACTCTCAAAACAGAACTATAGGAAAATCCCTTAATCTGACACAGGATATCTACAAAAATACCTATAGCAAACAATCACACTATTAATATAATGTTAAACATGTTCTCTCTTAAGTCTAAAATAAGATAAGGATATCAGCTGTGACCTTTTCTGTACTACAAGTCCTTTCCAAGGCAATACAGAAAGAGTGAAAAATAAAGAATTAAGGTGTGGAAAGGAAAAATTGGCATTATTTGCAGACATGATAATCCAAAGAATATCTAAAAGAATCTACTAATATAACTATTAGAATTAATATCGACATTAGGCAAGGTCATGGAATATAAGGTCAATGTAAATTTTAAAAGTTGTCGTAATCCATTTCCATATAGAAATAAATATCCAGTAAATAAAATGTTTAAATGTACTATTTAAAATAGCATCAAACATCTAAGAAAAAAATCTAATAAAAAATTTTGATGACCTCTACACAGAGAATTATAAAACATTGCAGAGAAGTTTTATGTCTATTATTCAATTAAGGAAATGAGTAAAATGTACCGATTTTGTGGAAAACCAGATTTCTTACCATGGAGGAAAAAAGACAAAAATAGGGACAGGAGAAAAAAGAGAAAGACTGTTATGTTGTTACCTTGGAAGTATGGGTATTAGTAAAAAAATTGAGTTTTTCTTAATCATTTGCCTGTTCTGTCTACTGAATATGCCTAGAATAAATAACAAGCCAATAGCAAAATTACACCTAACACTCAAATACTGACTTCTATTCATTTGCAGTAAAAGAAACAAGGTTTCTTATAAAAATGACTGGTTACAGGAACGGGAAAGTAGAAGTGAGTCAGAAACATTTTTTAAGAAAGAAAGAAGATATTCATCAACAAAAGAGACGTGAAAAAGCATAAGAACAAGTTAAAAAAGGCTCCCACTAGCCAAATCTGGAATGTTACTATGGAGTATTACTCAGCTATAAGAAAAGATGAAATATTGCCATTCGCGGATGGATCCTGACAACATAATGAATGTTAAGTGAAATAAGTCAGAAAAGTTAAAGACCACATGATGTCACCATAAATAGGATATAATCTAAAAGCAACAAACATGACAAAGAGACTCATGGACATGGACAGTAGATTAGTGGTTACCAGAAGGAAGGCGGAAGGAGGAGGCAGACAGGAGGAAAGGGGTCAAATATTTGGTGATGGAAGGAAATCTAATATGGGTGTTGAACACACAATGAAATATATATACGACAGACTGTTTAATTGTACACTAGAAACTTATTGGATTTAGTTGATCAATGTCACCCCAATAATTTTTAATTAAAAAAAAGAAATGAGAGTAATGAATCTTAGAAAATTAAAAAGTAGTGAATTTAAAAGTACTAATTGACAGAACAAAAGAAAGAGAGGGAAGGAAGGAAAGAGGAAGGAAAAGCTCTTTTTTATAGTATGCTAACAATTAATACATATAAAAAAGTTGACAGAATTTAAAATTCACTATTTTGTAACCACTGATATTAATAGCACTTGTGTGATAATCATCAGTGAATGCTAAACTACTGAGTAAATGTTTATTGAGAATAGAATGTTTACAAAATTTCAATGTTATCTGTCAGATCAGATGCCACCTTTAACTAAGTGGTCAAACTTATCACCAGGCCCAATTATTTTTGAAACATTTTTCCCAAATATGTTTAATATTAATCTAAATATGAATTTAAATAGTTAAACATAAATTGAAATTCCACAATAATAACTAGCTAGTCTTCTTTGAAAATGTCAGTCTCATGAAAGGCAATGAAACGCTGAGAAACTATCCCAGAGAAGAAAAAACTAAAGACACATAATAATGAAATAAAAGGCTTGTTCTTGGATTTGATCCTGGAACAAAACCAAAACAAACAAAAATATATAAATAATATTATTAGAAAAACTGGCAAATATAACCTGTATTTAGATAATGGTGTTATTCTCAACATTAAATAAATATTGTGGTTATTTATCCTCTTCTTGGAAGATGAGTGCGTAATTATTTGTATACAAAGGGTTATGATATCTGTGGCTCAAATATTTCAGATAATAAATAGGTGAAGCAAGTGTGGTAAAATGTTAATAACTGGTGGACCTGGGTGAAAAGTATGTGTGTCTATTACTCTATTCTTAGAAATTCTCTATAGGTTTAAATATTTGAAATAAAATATTGGAAACACACATTTAAAGAATCAAGAAAAACCTAAATAAAAGGAAGGATACACCATTTAAACAGACTGGAATATTCAATAGAGTAAATACTAACTTCTCTCAAAACTGATCGATAAAAGCAATGCAATTTTAATCAATATCTCAATAGTTTTCCTTTTTGGTAAAAATTGACAAGCTAATTCTAAAACACAAACACAAAGTGTCAAGAATAGATAAGACAATCTTGAAAAAGAACATAGTTGAGGATTTACTCTATTGGAAATTAAGATTTATCAGAAAGCTCATTAATTTATATGGCTTAGTACTGGCACATACCTAGATACATAGACCAACGGGATGGAAGAGAGGATCCAGAAACAATCCACACAAGTGAATTCATAACAAAAATGGCATTGCGCATCAGTGAAGAAAAGAAAAGATTTTCAATGAATGGTACAGGGTTAATTTCCTAACCACACACACCCACACAAAAAAATGAAACCTGACCCCTACCTCACACAATGCACAATAATTAATTCCAGGTGAACTATAGATCTAACTGTAAAAGAAAAAATAACAAAACTTCTAGAAAATAACAAAGGAAAATAGCTTCATGATATTGGGTAGGAAAAAACTTTTTAACAGGAAACAAAAAAACACCAACTGTAAAGAAAAAGACTAAAAAATTAAACTATATTAAAATTAAGAACTATTAATCAAAAAATAACATATTGAGAGTGAAAAGAAAAGCTATAGAGTAGAAAAATATATTTCTAGGACAAATTAACAAAGTGCTTATATCTAGACATGGAATGAACTACAGATCAGTTTAAAAAAAACTAATAGAAAAAAATAGGAGACTTCAAGTTATATCACAATAGAGGACATCTAAGTGAAAATAAATACAAAAAAGTGCACAATTTAATTAGTCACTGAGAAAATGCAAATTAAAACCTCAATGAGATAATACTACATACACAAAAACTAGTTAAAATTTAGGAAAAGAATGCCAAATTTTAGACAGGGAACAAGGCAGTTGGAACCTTCATACAATGCTGGCATGGATGAAATTAGTACAATAACTTAGAAAACTGGCATTCCCATAAATTCGACCACATCAACTCAAAGAAATGTGTGTATGTATACATATATGAAAATAAAACATGTATACGTGCATATATATGTGCATACACAGTGTGTGTGCAAAAATACATGTTCAAGAATGCAAGGATGTTCATAAAAGCATTGTTTTTAAAAGCTAGACCAAAGTCCATCAGCGGTAGAATCAATCGATAAATTATGGTTTAATCATCTTATGGAATACTATATACCAATGAAAACTAACTATGGTTCCATGAAAAACATGTGTGAATCTCAATATATTGCTGAGGGAAAGAAGCAAGATACACAAAAACTAAAACATACTGGATAAATTTATTTTTATGCAAAAACAAACGTATAATTCATGGTATTGTAACTCAGGGAAGCTATTTCCTTTGGAGAGAAAAAAATGAGTAGTAATTAAATTTGGGACATGATAGAAAAGGGTAGACGGACAGCTACTGGTAATATTCTAGTTCTTGACATGTGTGGTTATTACAATGTGTGATCACTCTGATAATACATCCAGCTATATACTTATGACTTATGTTGCTTTCTATATTTGTTTTACTTTGACAAAAATGTTTACACTAAAAAAGTCTTACTATTCAATACTTGTTTCCATTGTTTTAGAGAGAATAAAGGGCAATGATATCTCTTATTATGTTATTGATGTTATTTAGAAAAATCATTCTTATCTGTTAGTAGAGAGGGAAAAATGGTGTAGAAAAAAATTATTAGGGGATAAACTAAAATTCTTGAATCATTCTGTCCTCTGAAAGGAATGTCAACACTGGAATCATGCATATGGCACTACATCACATGTGGTACTGCTTGGGTCAGTAACCCAGAAATCACATTTTCGTCATACCTGTGCCTCAGACTATTGATCTGAACTTCTTTAATTACACTAAATGTGTCGGTAACTTCTCCATCTGTGAAGACAAAAAGCTAAAGAAAGAAGACATTTATCAAGTCTCTATGAAGTTCATTTTTAAAATACCAGAATTTGTTCTTGAAAAACCCAACTATTTCATCCCAGAGACTCTGATGCCTCTTCAGACAAGTGTGAGATCCCAAATGGTCCACTGTCACTTGCACCATGTTCTCACATGGTTTGTTCAGAACCTTGGGAATTTTTATCACCTCCCCCTACTAACTGGCACTCCACAAGAGAAAATTCCATCGTCCATGCACCACAGCCTGAAGTTAAGGAGAAGAATTCTATCAATCACCTCTTATCTTTCCCTCTTTACTATGTGATAGACAACTCATACTTCATCTATCCTACAGTGAAGCCCAGGACTATCGATTCTTGGACAGAGATTTCATTCTTTCTTTCCCCTTCTGTTAGCTCAGTTTCAATTTTTACCTGTAGAGGGTGGCCTGGGATGGAAGGTCCACTGTAAATGTTCCTGAGTGGTGTCAAGATTTCTGTGCCCCCTAAGTCAGCCCGCATAAGCTTAACTCTCCTCAGTGCCTCGTCCATGGTACGCTGAGTGTACTTCACACTACGACTGAGAAAAATGAACACACCCAATGACACAGTTACTCGATACTGCCCAGTATTGAGTCCCTGAAATGAGATACTTCCACACGAGGTAAACAGCCTCACTTGAAATCTCCAAAGCCAAAGTCAATGCTACAGTAACCTTTTATCCATCTAGTCCTTTTTTTAGAGTATCTTTATGGCTGTTTTAGAAACTTACTGAAAGAATGGCTCATAGCAAGATCCAAATCCATATACGTTGAAATAACAGCCTATAGGCAAACTCTTCAGCAGCAAAATCAGTGTTTCCTGGAGGAAGAGAGTATGAGGAGACGGTGAGAGGGTCCTCTCAGACACACAGACCCTGCCAATCTAACTCTTGAGGGTGTGGGCCTTTACTCTCTTCGTGCTTCCAGGCCCTTATACGCCAATGCTAGCCTTGGAGTGGTGATATCAATGTAGCTCAGGTGGAAACAGACCCAAATTTCCAGATAGACCCTACTTTAACCCCTGAGATTCATCCCTACTTGAAGATGTGACAGAAAAAAAAAATGAGCTAGTTTTACCTTGGCCGCCTCTATGCGCAGCTGAGATTTATCTTGTTTACTCATGGGGCCTTGCATACTTCCTGAGCGGTCCATGAGGAATACAAATTCTCCACAAGTAATCGGTGGCTGAGCTTCTGGGATGTTCGGGTAGAAACTCACCATTGCAGATGGATCTCCCATCAAACAATCTACTCAGAAAGGATAAGGACAATGTACGATGAAAGGGAACTCAAGAATGCATAGTAAAGATGCCAAGAATCAATTGTCCTGAGTTACACAGGAAGCTGAGAAAACCCAAATCTAAAACCCTGTTTGGTTTTTATATACCTGCTGGCAAAGTGTTTGAGGTGAGTTATAAACATATAAAAAGATATAGAAGCAGAACAGATTTAAAAAAATAGAGTAGAGGTTATCCGGCACAAGCAATAATTCACATACTAAAATTGGATGCTAGTTTTCTAGCAGCTATGCAAATAGTAAAATACATTAAGTTAAAATGTTCCAGCAATCGTCAGAAGAATCAAGCTAATTTATTTGCAGACACATTCTTTTCCAATCAAATCAATGGGAAATTTATCACATGGGTCCTTGTTTAAATCTTTAATTACAGCTTTGAAAAAAATGATGCTCATGTAGACAATTCTCATGTTGACAATTTACAAGAGCTGAAAGTGTGTCATACACACAAAGGAAAGTCATCTGCTTTTGTTATGAAGCATTTGCCCATACTCTCCAGAAAAAAGAGAAGCACTGGGATGTGTGTTGAAACTCTAATAGCATCATCCAAACAATAGCATTCAGAACAATGGGAGCCGGCCTATGTCACCACTTGTTACATTGTCAAAAGCATAGCTGTGATTTTGTTTTGAGGAGCAATGAAAACTGATGCAGGAATTGAAATGTGAGTATTAAGATAGAGATGTAATGAGAATGACTGGTTCATATCCATTTGAGATCCACAGTTCAGAGACTATAGGAAGACATAGAATCTAATCCTAATATCCTATTTTTCTAGTGATTCAGGATTACAGGTTTAAATTCTCAGTAGCCCTGAGATTCGGTTTGACTACAGGACCTGGCTCAGCTTACTCTCACCCACGGGTTACCTCAACAACGAAGCTAAAAAGTTCCATTTTGTGACCTCGAGTATGATGCTATCTTGGCCAAACATTAACAATGAGAGAGAAAGATGGCCTACTGAAGACCAGCTACAGGGAACTGTCTTTATAGTAGTTGCAGTTAGAGAAATAAGAGCCTAACCCAGGACGTGGCATTTGACTATGATTATTCACAAGGATGCTTCCATTCCACCAACATGGCAAATGCTTCATAAGTGACAGTTTCTCTCCAGTTATGCATCATGGTCTCTATATCCAAAGGCATGGCAGCCCAGAAAGGCCCAAAGAGAGCAACAGACTGACATGGATTACACCACTTATAATTACAAGAAAATTTCCTTAACACACATGTTAAGGAAATTTTAGAAAATCAGAGAAATTAAAGAGATTTAAAAAATTAAACCAAGAAACTAAACTTAGTCTTAAAAATTAAGAAACTAGGGTAATATAAAAAAGCTCTGGAGATGGATGGTGGCAATGGTTATACAACAAGGTGAAAATACATAAAGCAACAGAAATATATAACTAATTAGTTATGAAAAAGATCAAAAAAAGAACTCTAGGTGAGATTACAGGTTGATGTGATGAATCGATCAAAAAAAGTTATTTATTAGGTAAAAAACAAATTAGTAAAGTTAGTCTTAATCTAATCACAATTACTACTTGTATACTTCCTATGGTTTTAAATGTTTTTGTTAATGTATAGGTTATTTTCTAATAATAACTTGTCTATTTTTATTTTACTAAACATTCTTTGGAAGCCTTTTTTCCATATTATTTTAATTTGTCAATATACATCATTCTAGTAGCTATATAATAACTCATCAAGCATACCTAGCATAGTTAATTTAGCTACTGCAAGGCATTTTGATTGCTTATTAATCTTTGATATTGCTGAAATGCATAATTTTACCTATATTTAGATTTATTTCCTTAGAAGATTATCAAAAATGAAATTACCAAAATGAACATTTATTTTGACATATTAATTATGACATTTCTTTCCAAAGTTTGATACCAAGTTATTTTGCTTCAAGCAATCTATGGAAGTGCCAAATTCATTTCATTTTTTAAAGCATGAAGCATTATCAGATTTAGAAAACTGATCATTTGAAAAGTGAAAATGTCACATCTTTTTTTTATTGTACTTTTATTTGCTCTTAGAGACTGATTTGTCATATGTTTGTAAATTAACTGTGTTTCATCTTATGAATTATTCGTTCACGTCCTTTGTCCAGTTATCTACTGATTCACTTAAATTTGCCTATACTACAGATAGTCTCATGATATTCCTTGACCCAAACCATTTTTACATGCCATAGTGTAAGCTATTTTCATTTTTTACCCACTACTGGATTGAAAGAAAAGTGAGGGTAATTTGAGGGTAACTCCAAGAGTTACCCCTTAGGAGGTAAGTACAAAGGAAGAAAGAAAATACCTGCATCTGTTGTAGATTTTCCCATCTCCACAGCTACACTGGGGGTATGCACCTCATTGTAATAAATCAAGAGTTCCACATCGCGATCAAATTTGTGTCCATCAGCCAAAGAAATCTGAGTTAGAAACAGGCAAAGAAGCCATGTTAGCACTATCGCTGCTTGCTATCTGGGACTGAGGTCAGGGCTGAGGTCAGAGCTGAGGGCTACGGCTTCTTCCTCGAGTGGGAATAATAATCAGGGGCAGGGGTGAGAATGAAGAAGAGGCTCTGGAGATTGCATGGGGATAAAAAAGGAGCACAGTGTGACTCCTTCTGGGTTAACAGGGAAAAGAAAGGAACATTTAGAGAAGACTGAGTGAGGAACAAGATCAGGACCTAAGAATAGGGGTGCTGGCCACAACAGGGTTCTCTCATTAATTACCTGAGCAGAAGTCTTATCATCTCCAAGGTACTCAATGGGACTCAAGGGACAGTTGCATTGGATCCTCTGAATGCCATGCTGGGAACTGATGGTGGCGACCATGCTGAGTGTGTATGGCAGGTCCTCCAAAGGGACAACAGGAGTCTTCATTTTAAGGCAACTGTCCTCAGGCCATCCTACAAAAAGTTGCCCAAGTTGTGTTTTCCTTGCCATACTTTTTACACCCTTACAACCCTGAGACTTCCCCAATTGTGTCCCTCATACCTCCAGTACTCAAAGAGAGCAGATACTCACCAGAGAGCTGGTACCGAGGATTCAGGATGGCTGGGAGCACATAGCGCAAGGCCCCATCTGCTTCCAGGGGCAGCTCCTGCACATACTTCAGGGTGAGTGCTGCCTTCGAGCCAGGGCGGAGGTTCCCCACATTACAGCAGAAGACATCCCTGGAGCACTTATCCTCCTCCAAAAGGAAAGCCTGTTGGCCCTGGCTGATGGCATTTTCATAGTTGGCGTGGGCCTAGGGAGAAGAGGGAGAGAAAGGTGATATCAAAGGTGACATGGCTGATAAAGAAACAAGTGTCACAGAAAACAAAGACTGGTAAGGAGGGACTGTGATTATTCTTGCCAAGTTCAGAGCTATACTTTATGCCTGATTGATTCTTCTCCAA
>PVKZ01004311.1:27500-88657 GCA_004027375.1 Macroglossus sobrinus
CACCCTCCCCAGTACAAATTATGCTGGGTTAGCATAAGTACCCTCTCCCTCAGGATGGCATTTCAGAAATGCTCCTAGCAACAGGTAGGCAGACTGGTCATGATGGCTGACCAAGATCAAGGCATTGAATCTGAGGTAGCTGGGAGAGCAGAGGGCGGATCATGGGGCCAGGAGTCTGCATGTTTCTGAACCTACAGGTCCCAGGAGTCTGGGCTTGTGCGGTTCCCTCCCCTGCAGGGAGAGAGAGGAGCGGGCCAGCGCGGGATGGCACAGCAGCCACTCCCCGCAGCCTGTTGCAGGGGAGAAGTGGAGAACCCGCGATCCATCCACGGGGGCAAGGAGTGGGCCTTAGATAGAAACGGAGAATGATTTCATCTTTAATTTTTCCTAGATTTTCAGTGTCCAAGTATTAACAAAAGGGATCGGAGTCAGTCCGTTCAATTTCTGCGTAGAAAGACAAGGGTGCAATCCGATTTGGATTGGGGATGGGAAGGGAAGCTTTAAATTCCATTTCCACAACACAAAATTACATAAAATGGAGGAAACACCCATTGTCCATACGCCAGAGGTGGGGAGGGGGAGGTGGAGGGAAAGGAGGAGAGGGAGGAAAGGAATGGGAGAGGGAGGGGAAAGGAGAGAGGGAAGGAGAGAGAGAGAGCTGGGGTGGGAGGCGGAGAAGGAAAGTAAAAGAAAAGGAAAGTAGGAAGAGGGTCTTTGAGATTATTAGGAGATGGCTAAATCCCCCTTCCAGCCCCCATAAAATTCCTCTAAACTGCCAAACCTGCTGAAACTCCCTGGGGATCACACACTACAACTAAATTCTCCACCCATGAGGTTAAAAAAAAAAAGAAAGAAAGAAAGAAAGAAAGAAAGAAAGAAAGAAAGAAAGAAAGAAAGAAAGAAAGAAAGAAAGACTTAAAAAAAAAAAAAAAAGCCCCAACAGATTTAGAGACGGAGAAAGGGAATTAGAATGGGCGGGTCTTAGTCCTCGGGGATAAAGGGTGAGATCCAGCCCCAGCGCGCGGGCTGCCTGGTCACCTACCTCCTCCTGCAGTCCAGAGCCTCTGAGGCACAGCCAGGGGAAAACAACTGCAGTCAAAATTTCCTGGAAGACCCGCCCCCTTCTAGGGACCGGTTATAAAGTAGCGACTACATGAGTAAGGGATCGACGGGAAATTCCTAAGTAAATATTCTAACATTCGCTTTTCTCTGGGTCAAAGGGAAGGATTTTGTTTTTCGTTTTTTTTTTTAAGTGAAAATGCTGTAATAGTAACATCAACGACGAGATCAAAAACTAAATATTTCTATAATAGACTTAATTACCAAGGGCTTACTGTGTATTAGTCCTTGCTAATAATTCTGTGGGCTAGGCCCTGAACTTTACAGGCTTTATATCAGTGACTTCTCAACTCTAAATTGAGTCTTTTGTCCCAAGATTGTATCCTCCTTACAGCATGGGAGAAGGGAGAGAGGGTATTAGGAGCCAAAACAATGCACACAGGGCCCACGTCTTCCAGTCATGGGTCATTTATGAATTTTCATCAGGATCTTAAATCAAGTCCTGGCAGGTAACATGTTAGTAACTGAGAATCTCTGTGCTCATTTTCCTGGCTACGGGACACTAGAAGTGATGAAGTTCCCTAGGTCTTTTCTATTTAAAAATGACCTATCAAATCTGAGACTTAAAGAGTCATATTGCTGTTGAGGACCTGTATAGGGGAAAGAATGTATGTATTGAAGACACAGCTTGATTTTTATCTCTGCAGTATATTTATTGTGTCACATTTACTCTCTTTGAATTTGTTCCCTTATCTCTGAAATAGGGATAATGACTACCTCCCTAGGTTGTTTTTAAAAATCTAATGACTATTAATAGATGTGGGTTTGATGACATATATATATATCATCACACTTACACACATACACAAATATTCATATATAATAAAGCGCAATTTAAGCACAAATTCTATTTTATCAGTGTTAGACCCTAAGACCATGTTTCTTACATATATCAAACTAACTGTGAGAAGGAATAATCCTTTTATCTTCATAGAAATCACATCTGGTATTGTTTCTTATGGTTGCAACTTTTTTCTGTTGGCTGAAATATCTAGGCAATAACAGGGAGAAGGTGGAAAAGTGAGCAGAGTTCATCATTTGATGCACCTGGACTAAAGAGGTTAGAACTAGAAGTCTGCCACAACCCAGACATGGCAGCTTGGTTAGAAAGAACTGAATTAGGAAACATATGCATGATGCTGGTTATTGGAAGGGCAATTATATGAAAGGTTTCTGACTCTGGCACAATATATACCATTAAACAAACCTTTATAGCTATTAAAAATGTGAATGTATTTTATTTATTTGTTTATTCATATTTTGTTTATATACAATGAATAACTTCACTGTTTTTGTATAAACTATTTGATTAAGCCAATGGTCAAACTTTTAAAAGAGAAACACATAATTCATTCTTTTAGTCGGCATCTATTTATTGTGCTTCTGCTATATGCAAGGCATTGTTCTAGACATTGCATCATGGCAATAACAAGACACAAAAGAATTTACTCACCTGGAACTTACATTGCAAGGGGAGGAAATAT
Source organism: Macroglossus sobrinus (assembly GCA_004027375.1). Classification (NCBI taxonomy): domain Eukaryota; kingdom Metazoa; phylum Chordata; class Mammalia; order Chiroptera; family Pteropodidae; genus Macroglossus; species Macroglossus sobrinus. The sequence goes on from PVKZ01004311.1 coordinate 30,104, forward strand.
TTAATAAACAAATAAGCAAATAAATAAACAAGAAAATATCCAGTAGTGAAAGTGCTTAAAGAAAACAAAACACATAGTATAATGGAGAATGGATAAAGGTTATTTTAGGTTAGGTATTGCCACCCAAAAATCTGTCCTTGAGACTTACCATTGCTAAGTATTCTCCAATATTGATTCTCAAGTTCAGTCCAAGTTTAGCCAACTTTGTGGTCATTCAGAATAAAGACATTTCCCAGCCTCTCTTAAAGCTAGGTGCAAACTTATGACTAAAGTCTGGTGCATGGTATACAAGAAATGATGTTTGCAGCACCACAGCACACTCTTCCAAAGAAAAGAGCATGGCCTCCCCTTTACTTTCCCCTCTTCCTACTTAGTGGTAGAAATCCAGATATATTCGGAGCCGTTTCGAACCAAGAGGACTACAGTGACAACCACAAAGAATGGAGAAGCAACAATATAGAAGGATCCTAAGTCCCTGAGGCTTTCATGGAGTAGAACTGCTGTGTTAGTGAAAACGTTTACATAAGATAGTAATGAATTTCGATAAGATTTGTAACAGTCACTTAGGCTTTGTGCCACACAATCCATATCCTACCAATACCTGATTACGATCAATAAAAAGAATAAACTTTTAAGGAACTCTTTTTTGAATATGAAAAGCATATCTGCATAAAATGGAAAAAGGTCTGTACGTTATGAGAATGGTATTCAGTTCATATCAGCACCCACCAATGTCACACATACACCCTGAATTATGCCAGTGTATGTTAATCATGAAATGCTGCTTATTTTCATCCTGTTCTTCCGAGAGTCATTTCCCTTCTTGAAGTAAGAGCTATTTGTGTTACCACATGAAATACTTACCACTGGTTTGGAACAGGCTTTCAGTAAGTTCTTATGCTTCTCCTCTAGTATGATGCTATTCTCTCTTTATCATCATGGAGTTTCATTAAACTCTTATGTTCTGTTTCTTGTTTCTCCCCTGATATTTCCATAGCAATTTGTCTAAGATTTCCTATTGTTCCTATCATACTTCAGCCCTTTATGTATTTTTAAAACTTGTAAACCTTTAAGTAAATAAATACCCAAATGCATTAAATGATTTGATTAATGAATAAATGCATATAAATGATGATAGTTGTATATACTCTTATGCCTTGTGATTGCTATTCACGGTAAATATTGTAAGAGAAATTTCAAAAACAACAAGTGTCAGAAATGTACACAAGTCTCATAAACATTTTTTACTTGACATACTGGTAATAGCACTTAGAAATAATAACAGTCATTTTCACATGATCACTAGTAACTTACAAATTTTATGTTTGAAGTGATCACATGAAAACTGAGCCCAACAGAAACTTACCACAGACGAAAAGATAATAGATAAGAAGGACTGAACAAAAGTATCTAGCTACTATATACTGAGTTCTTATTAGAAACCAGTGCTAAGTATTATTCATGGTAAGACAAACTGCTCAATTTCAGGCAGGAACAATGGCTGTCATCACCAAGGAAAGAGTGAGGACAGGGAATATATAAAACAGAGTCACTTTAACCAAGCTGCTAAAATTATTAACATCATGAAAGTTGAGGCATGAGGAAAGACTTGATTTTTGTTCTAACTGTCCTGGGAACTTAAATTAAAAAATAAATCCTAGGAGCATGTAATATGTTTCAGGAAATGTATAAGCATTATCTCATTTAATCCTCATGATCACTCTACAAAATACTATTATAAATCCATTTTATAAATGACAATATTAAGATTTAAAGAGAACCATTTACCTACTCAAGAACTTATATCTAATGAAAAATGCATTTGTTCTTCACCAGAACCTTCTGGCTCCAAGGTATGTTTTCTTTTCATTATGTTATAATTTCTTCTACAACCATAAAAGGTAAGGGAATAGGTAGAAACTGGGGAGAAAAGAACAGATAAGTAGGCCAAATCTCTGAGATCTGTAAAGAATAAAAGGGTTCCATGGAATGTCAACCCGAAATGGAAAAATAGAGTGACCGGGGGGATCCACAAGCTGGAGTCTCAATTCCTTTAAAGATCATCTCGATTACTGTGTACTATTTTCTCACTCCTAAACTTTCTCAACATCCAGCATTTAATTGTCCCCTATGCCCAGAGGTCTCCTGAGTCTTGGGATATATTATTGATAGAGGGACAGTGTGATCATTTAAAATCCTACAAAGGTAAGAGATCTTTTTACTTCTGCTAACTCTGAGGAAATCATTCTAGGTAAGAGGGCAGACATCAGATGCATAGCATTCTTACCCTGTGTGATTCTGAAAGAAAAAGACCATTTGGGTTTTGCAGTTAGAGAATCCAAGTTCAATTTCATGGCACTTAGAATAGAGAGACATTTGAAATGGAGAACCCATAACTCTATAAAAGAAATTGAAAATGAAAGAAGAAGAAAGATTTTTGTTTTCCTTACTTTTTCCCACATAGGTGCTCAGAGTATCTCCTCAGCTTTCTCAATTTTTACTTTTGACCTCACTATGGAGTCCTGGGTAGCAGAGATTGTTGAAAGAAATTACAACTAAGGAATTTCTTCTCACCGTATGCAGTGACATGAGAGCCCTTTCCTCCATTCGCTCTATCAAACATCATGAATGCATTCATTCATTCTTTTTTTTCATTAATCATTAATTCATGTTCCAGCACTCCACAGTTGTTTAGGATTAAAAAAAATAGTTGAATATATTCTCTGACATGGAGAAAATATATTTCTATGGCATAGAGAAAATAATAACCTATATGATGCAAAGATATGTAAAAGACATTCTCCTGGTTCTCTCCCAAATATCTTGTGAAATGTGTATATTTCTTCTTACATGGCTCCTTTTTCTTCTCCTTTTCCTAAAATGTATTTCTCAAGGTTTGGCCTTCAGTACTGTTTTGTTCTCACTTTACCCTTTCTTTCCTCATTCAGGCTTAATACAGGTAACTACTTCCCAAATTATTTAGCATGAGACTTTCTATAGCAAATATAATAATGAACCAATATAAAGCACATTATTATGTATCAAAATATTTCATGAACATTATCACATTTAATTTTTACAACAATTCTGTGAGATAAGGTTATCTCAATTAATCAAAAAACAAACATTTGGTGGGTACCCACTATACACCAAGTACAATTATAAGAACAGTCAACATTTTCAAGGAGTAAAATTATAGTGGTGCACGTTAAAATACAGATTTGTGGGACAAAAACGAGAGGCATAATACCAAGAAAATTATTCAGAAGTTTGAATAAGAACGGAAATGTTCTTATTTCACCTTTATTGTCCTGGCTTATTATTAATAATTTCCTGTTTCACTCTCAAAAGCATTCCAAATGTAACACTAAATTTTAACTCATTAGTTAAGATTGAGGTTACTGGTACAGGAATACTTTCTGCTTCCTTAAAGATAAGAAGCTAAGGTTCAGAGATATTGTTACTTGCCCGTAGTCACATCAAAAATCAGAACTTGAACATGGGTCTTTAGACCTCTAATCTAAATTCTTTTTAATATGCCATGTTGCCTCTTTCCTAGACAAATAGTTCAATTTTAGTTGAATCTTCTAAGAGAGTTGTATTCATTTCTATTACCTAAAATACCATTTGAATTATTATTATCAGTTCCATGTGTGTCTGTGATACCTACAAATCTGCCTAGCTGTGGGTCTTGAAATAGTAAGGAGCTTGAATGTTTTAACTTATAAGTATTATCTATCTATCTATCTATCTATCTATCTATCTATCTATCTATTTATTTATTTATTTATTTTTAATGGGGGTGAGGGGAGGCAACCCTTGGTTGACCTCACAGATTTCAAGGACCTTGTCAGCTTATAATCCCGACCCTGCTTAGCTTTTGAGATCAAACAGGATCGGGCTTGTTCAGGGTGGCATGACTGTAAGAGGATTTTTTTTTAACATGGTAAATAAGTTCTCAGTCTGAAATGGTATTATTTTTATGAGATATTTCTCATAAATCTTCTTTATTTTCAGTTTTTATCTTACAGAAAATAACGTTTATACTGCCTTGGAACTAACTAACAGAAATGGTTCTTGTTTCACTTTGCATATCACTAATATCATAAATTAGCATGATTCATATTTTACTGTGTTTTGAATGGTTTAGAGGTGCAGGTGCTTACAGGTAGAGTGTGAGGGATGAGGTAGACACTGAGGCATGCTTCTCAGTCTTCTCCATCACATGTTTTATTGTTGTACCTTAACATAATTCAGAGGAGACCACCATGTGTGCCCAGTTTTCTGAACACTCCCCCCAAACTAGGAGTTATTTAGCATTAGCCATACTCTTGAAAGTATTAAGTCAGTACATTACAAGAGTGGTTTCAGTCTTGCACAGAGTATGGGAGTTAATAGCAGTAGCTGAGTATCTGCAATATGACCGACACCACATTAGATGCCTCATACTGCATTATTCCATTTAATCTATTCAACAATTCTTAGAATGTAATGCCATGCCTATTTCGGAGGCATAAGTAGACTGAAACACCGCAGTCTCAGAATTAGTAAGCGAGAACCTAGATTTTAAAAAAATCTTCCTAATACAAAAATTCATCTTTCCTTATCAGAATTCCCTCATAGCAGTTACGAGAAAATTTTATTAGCTCTCTCAGTTTATTGAACCTAACTGAAATTGTGCAGAACCTACAAGGATGCTTACATAAAGAGGTGGATACTCCAGAGTATGGGGCCACCCAGTGGCCATGAAATCTCTCTTCAACAACTTCAGCACGAAGTACAAACTGACTTCAAGTCCAGAGGGTTCCCCATGGAAGCTCACAAGAAGAGTCTGGGGAAAAAAATGAAGAATATTGGCTTTCCTCTACAAATAGAATCTCTTATTGAGGTTTGATCTCGTAAGACAATAATAACAAAGTAAATAAGTTGTATTAATGTTTTGTAATAATGCTATTTTAGTTTTAATTATCATATGCATTAAGATGCATGATCTAAATCTAGCACTTTAGTTGTGTGAATAATTTTTCTTCTATTTCAAGTATTTTCACACTAATTCCTTTTTACATCTTTTTATTTTTACTACAAAACTTTCTACTAATTATGACTTTCTCCTTTTCCTTCTCTTCAAGAAGATCCATTCTCCTTTCTTAACTCTCTACTTCTATCTGACATTTACATCCCCCACACCAATGCAGCAATAGGCAATTATGAGTAACCAGTAATTATGAAGATGTTCAAGGCTCCTTCCATCTTTCCTAGTTTAAGAATTAGATACTCTACATTTTAAGTCATATCTAAATTTCTTTTGTTAGGAAAGGAATCTACAATCATTGCTTTCCAGAGTTAGTAGAAAAAAACAAAAGCTTAAAATAGTTTAAAGACAAAAGGAATCATAGCATAGCATTCTAAAATTCTATTCAAATAAACACATTTATTGGGTATTACTATTTCCAAAAACCGAGAAAAACAGTGGTGAACAAAAGTGGACATGGTTTCTTTATGGAACTTAAGTCAAAAATATATCCATAAATTAATTTTCAACTTTTTATTTATCTAACAAATACTTAAATGCCAACTATTCACAGGTACTGTAATAAATACTGCAGATTCAGTGACAATTTAATAGTGTTTACTCTCAGGGAACTTATAGTCTAATAGAACCTCAATTCATTTTCCTTAGAATTTCTTTAGTATATGTAGATAGTATTAATTATTTTAGAAGATAAAATTATCAATCAGTAAATATTAATTATAAGAGAAGATCAGAGAAATTAAATAGTAATTATAAGTGGAAAATGTTCATATATTTTTTATTGCAATAAAACAGATCAGTAAAGTAAAATCTCGGATTGAAAATATCATTTCTTTTTGGACAATTTATAGGCATCTTTACTCAAGCATTGTAACAGACAGCTGACCACAGTGCACACTAGCAGCAGTTTCACATTCTCAGAATGTTAATGACTTTTTTCTCTAAAATAAATCCAGTTGTCAAACTCATAGAAGCAGAGTGTAGAATGGTGGCTGCTAAGGGCAGATGAGTGGGAAATAGAAAGTTGCTCATCAAAGGCTATAAAGTTGTCAGTAAGGCAAGATGAATAAATTCTAGAGATCTGCCCTGTAACATTGTGCCTGTGATTAACAATATTATATTATAAATTTAAAAATCTGTTAACAGGGTAGATCTCACATTAAATTTTTTACTGAAATAAAATAAAATAAAAATTGACATTAAAAAAGCAGAAAACACAATGACATTTGTAGAACTGAAATATTTTCCTTGTACTGAGATTCAAAAATTCCAATTGTTTGCAAAGATGACATAACTTCACTAAAAGCTACCATCTACATAATACAATTTAGCTGCTAACTTTTAAACAATTTAAAATCCCACAATAATATCCAGATTTGTCACTTTCTTTTCAGTCAAATGAAAATAGACAAATAAGAAAATAAACTAAGAAAGATATCCTATTAGAATGATATTAATACAATCCAAATATTTTAAAGATATATATATTTATTTTTCAATTACTATTAGAATACAATGTTAGTTTCAGATGTACAACATGATGATTAGAAGTTTATAATACTTATGAAGTGATAACCCCAATAAATCTAGTACCCATCTGACATCATACATAGTGATTACAATATTATTAACTATATTCCTTATGCTATACTTTATATGACTATTTAATATAATCCAAATCTTAATGTTTATTGAACTGTTGTTCTCAACAGAGATATGAATGCTCAAATTGACCTTAGATGAATATTTAGGGCATTCGATTACATCTCTGAGTAGTTATAAATATGTTCTGGAAAGGAATCAGGAAGATCAGGCTTCCAGGTGGGTCTATTTTAGGGCATTTATTGTTGTATAATTGGTTGTAGACATTAATTTATTATGGTCTTCTGTTCAGTATGGAGATCTTTGTTCTTTTCACCGTATTAATGCTTCATTTTGCTTTGTATCCATATTCATAAAGGAATATGATATCTCTAAATACAAAGGCATAGATTTGCATTACTAGCCTGTAAATGTCTTTGAAAGAATTTCTAATTTTTAATTTTATCATTATTATGTTTAAACAAAGATTGTTGACAATGAATGTGTTGATAATTGTATGTCACAAATCATTCTCCACATTCATGCCTTCATGTCTTTTGTCTCTACCCAGACCTCCCCTCTGGGAAGATTACAAATCACACAGAGCTGAATGAGTTTATTCTACTGGGAATACCTCAAACACAGGGACTGGAGACTCTACTCTTTGTCACCTGCACATTCATTTACCTCTTTACCTTGCTTGGCAATTTACTCATCCTTATAGCAATTGTTTTTTCCTCTAGTCTTCATACTCCCATGTATATTTTCTTGGGACTCCTATCTATTTTTGACATGTTATTCCCATCTGTAACCTGTCCCAAGATGTTATTCTACCTCTCTGGCCAGAGCCATGCCATTTCTTACAAGGGGTGTGCTGCACAGCTTTTCTTCTATCATTTCCTAGGTTCTACAGAAGGCTGCCTCTATTCTGTGGTGTCTTTCGATCGCTTTGTTGCTATCTGTCACCCACTGAGGTACATGCTCATCATCAGACCTAAAGTCTGTGTCAGTTTGGTCATAGCAGCCTGGTTAGTGGATTGTCTTCAAGCCACCATCCTGACTTCTTTTACCTTTCAGGTAACCTACTGTGGCCCCAATCAGGTGAACTACTTCTTCTGTGATATTCTTGCTGTCTTACCCCTGGCTTGTGCTGACAGCTCCCTGGCCCAGAAAGTGAGTTTCATAAATGTTGGCTTTCTGGCTTTAATTCTTTTGTTCAGTGTTTGTGCCTCTTACACATGCATTGGGATTGCCATTTTGAGAATCCGTTCAGCAGAGGGCAGGCAGAAAGCTTTCTCTATGTGCAGTGCCCACCTCAGTGCAATCCTCTGTGCCTATGGACCTGTAATCCTGATCTATGTACAACTCACACCCAACCCCTTGCTTGGTGCTGTGGTGCAAATATTAAATAATATCATCTCACCCATGCTGAACTCATTAATCTATTCTTTAAGAAACACAGAAGTGAAACAATCTCTGAAAAGAGTGTTCCACAATGTAGTGCTTACTTTTCTAAACTAAATTGTTAGTGTTGTAATGGATTTTGGAAGTTTATTGTCTCTTAACATTATCTTCCTATATCTTCTCCTTAAATAGAAAATGTTTCCTCTAAAGCATGATATTTTGTTTGCCTAATAAAATTTTCTATATGTTTGTTTCTCTATAACTCTTGGGACCCCATAAATAATTCTATAACTAATATTATTCTCAGTGCCTTAATTCTGGGTAAGGAATCCAAGGGGCACAGCATCAGCTAGACAGATCTCTTACCCCTACACTGGGCAGCCAGTTTTGCTTGCTTGTGAATGGTAAGAATCTCTGTCAGTCCAAGAGGCACTCTTCAGTAGTCCATCTCCATATGAAATCACCCCTTATTTCATTTTTCTTTCTCCATTTAGTATGTAATTGTCTCCACTTCCTGCCTATAAACTTTCAGTTTCCCCATGTTGCTAAGAATTTTAACCAACATTAGTGAGAATGAACTTCAGGCACTATGATGAACATTTCACAAATATCACTTTATTTAATCTTTACATCATCCCTACAGAGTTTCCATTTTGGAAAATTAAAAACAAGCTTTGAGGATTAGAGACTTCAAGCAATGGGCCCAGTTTGCACAATAAGCAGCAAACCAGATCTTGAACAGATCTAATTAACTACAAAGTTCCTAATCTTTATCCCTCTATGATGTGACTTTCCCTAAAAGACCTGCTTGGCAGTTATTCATTCTCATCACATCTTTCTAAAGCTCATAATACATATACAGTATTCAATAAATAACTGGCAAAATATGTACTGACATAAGTCATGTTCACATATTGACTTTATTATTATATCCATTTATTCTGTACTACTGCTCATTGTACCCATCTGTAGATGGGGTGACTACGATATAGCAATAACTACATTGTCCTTTATGCCATGTCTAGTTATGGTAAAGCCAGGCCTAGATCCAAGCACTCTTAACTCCTACTATCATGATTTTTCTACTGTGCCAGGATGCCAATCTCCAAAATTACTCCTTAATATAAAAGGATTAGGAAAACCTTTCTATCCAGGATTGTTTGAAGAGAAGATGGCTGGATTATGGGGTTTAATCACTATGCCCATTTGAATCTCTTACCAAGTTACATTTTATAACTTGGCTTTCAGCAATACTGAGTTGATAATCATTTATCAATTTTCTCCAGGATCCAGGTAGAAAGAACAGGTACTATTTACTAGAGATCCCACAGACAAACTAGTTCTTAGCTTTCATGATATTTATTAACTTGTACTTTTTCCATTCCATTTTTTACTCTTAAGTCATCGTCCTACTTGAAACCAATAAACACAGACCAAAAAATCTCAAATATAATAAATTGCTGCTCTTACAAAAGGCGTGAGGCAAAAAAAAGACAAAATGAAATGCAATCAAGGATAAATAAGAGTTTGAAGCGTAATATGAGGTTTCTATGGCCCCTCATAGCCTGACTAGCAAAATCTAAGATCACACAGATTTGTATTCTCACACTTTGGGAATGCCTATCCTAGATTACATGCCAGATCCAAGCAACTCTGATATTAGTTCGTTGTCCTATTACTACTGGATATTGGTGGAAGATCCTACATTCTATGATATCTCTTTGATAAAGCCTGGATAACACTTACGAACAGATACTCCTCACACTGACACTCATGTTGTTCAATAGATTTAGTTTCTATACAATTAAAAGTTCCATAAAAGTAGCAATCATGTTTTTCTTATTCACTGGTATGTCACAAGACATAACCCAGTGGTATAGTAAGCAACCAGGGTAAGTTTACTGAATGAATGAATGGACGGATACTACTTAATTAGATCAAATTATGATGTAATTGCGTATTTATTCACAAAGAGGAACATGAATGAAATAACTAAGATGTAGAATAGCAACATACCCTAATTTACATATATATCTACATACAAGTAAAATTAAAGATATTTGAAAGCTGAAATCTCAATGAACTCTGACCATTTTTTTGGTCACTTCTAAATCAGTGTTATAATGACTGTTTGGCATTGAATAAAAAAACTTTAAAACAATTTAAATCTTTCTTACATCTAAAACTTTAGTAAAACACCTAACATAAAATTTTATTTAAAAGGCACGTGTGTACACACACACAAGCACACACCACTCCAAAGAAGACATACAAATGGCCAAGCATATAAAAAGATGCTCATTATGGCAACTAGGGAAATGCAAATCAGACTCACATTAGGTTATCACCTCATACCTATTCGAATTGTTGTTAATTAAAAAAAAAAATACTAAGTGCTGGTGAGGATGTAGAGAAATTGAAACGCCATACACTGTTGGTGGGAATGTAAAATGGTGCAGCCACTATGGATAATAGTATGGTGCTTCCCTCAAAAATTTAAAAATACAATTACCATATGATCCAGCAATTCCACCTCTGAGTGTGTATACAAAAGAATTGAAAGCAGTAGTTGAAGATATTTTCATATTCATAGCATGTTAATAGCAGCATTATTCACAAGAGCCAGGAGGTAAAAACAATCCAAGTATGAATGAATAAACAAAATGTGGTATATACATACATAGAATATTGTTCAAATTTAAAAAGGAAGGAATTTCTGACACAAGATATAACATGAATGAAACTTAAAGACGTTATGTTAAGTGAAATAAGCCAGTCATGCAAAAATACTGTATAATTTCAGTTATATGAGGTATTTGGAGGAGCAAAATCAATAGGAAAAAAAATGTGATTGCCAGAGACCAGGGAGTAGAAAATGTGTGGTTGTTGCACAGGTATAGAGTTTCAGTTTGTAAGATGAAAAAGTTCTGGAGATTGGTTACGCAACAATAGGAATATACTTAACACTACTGAACTGTACAGTCAAAAATGGTTGATAGTAAATTTTATACTATTTGTATTTTACTACAATTTAAAAATAAATCTGCATATTTAGTTTTTACATATCCTTGTGGATTTTAAGTGTGCTAGTTCTCACCTTTTTCTTATAACTATTGTTGAAGCCTTTCAAATCACTGTTTAATTGTTAAATATCTCGTTTTGGTGTGGGCAGAAAAGAGCCTACGTAGCCTTTAAGGCATTTGCCTAGAGTTACCTTTTATCAGAGACTTTACTTCTTATCAAGCACTGTGCAATTGCTTTATATTTCATTAAATTTATCTACACAAGAACACTGAGATCATGTTACAGAAGGTGAAACAAGATTTGGAGATGTTAGGTAATTTTCCCTAAGGCACACAATTTGTCTGGGAATAGAATTAGGATTCATCTCAGATCCTCATGCAGCTATTCATAATATAGCAATTTTGCTGAAACTTTGAAAATAAATATTTGTCCTTTTACACACAGATTCCAAAACAATCTTACCCCAGGTTTTTTTCCTTTTAGTATCTCTGATGTATGAGAGCAATCCCACGTTATTTCTTATTCTTGTGCTCCAACCCTCTCTTCCCTTAGCCAACTGTAAACTCCTTATTTTCACAAGTTGCACTCTGCCTTTTTTATTTTTCATTAACCTTTCATGCTAGCTTCTCTAGTTCTTCCCTTACCAATACTCTTTCATCCTAGCTTCTCTAGCTCTCTTCTTACCAAATACACTAATTCTATAAAACAAAGGCTTAGGGAATATGAAAGTCAAAGGCAGAGTTCCCATAGCAGGTAGAAACAGTAAAAAGACTGTAAGTATTTTATATCATTTTTTTATCTTCATATAAATATATCTATGCATAAATGAATGATTGAAAGTGTGTTCATCTAAATGTTTTAAAATAAGCAATCCAATTTTGGGTGATTTTGACTTTCTTTATTATATTTTTATTTGTTACTTCCATGATTTTGAAATTACTTCCATGATTTTGAATAGTAATTTTCTTAAAAAAAGGTATTTTTGAGAGAAAAAATAATAGGATGCCCAAATATAGGATCGAGTGAGGCTGATTATTTGAATCAGAAAGTTTTAAGGGGAAAAAAATCAAAGCAATTACTTTGGAGGAAAAACTGCACATTTGTTTCTAAATCTGATGACATAGTATATATTATGTTGTTTATAAATTATGCCTGAACTAATATGTAATAAAATGTTCTAATCCCATAGAGTGGAGTTCTATTATTCTCAACCTCAATTATTACTATCTTCTGTTGGGTCTAATCTTCTAGGTGTTCCCAGAAGATATCTCTGTGGGGGCCTTACTTGATTACTAGAATCTAAGTCTAATTCTCAGTGTACGTTCAAATATAGAAAATTAAAAAACGAAAAGTGAAGTTCTGATCTGATGTCATCAGATTTGGCTAAAGGAGGACATTAGTCCACATACATGCCTGGGAGCATTTATCTGACTTGGTGACTGTCTTTTCTCCATCTATTTTTTCTGACCAAGTTTTCAAATTCTAGTCCTAGATTCTTCCTTATTTGCTCCCTGAGTTTCTTCTATTCCCTCCAATAGATAAAATTATCTCATTTTATCTCTCTCACATACATTCAAATACAACACTGCTTAAAACCCTCTTAAAGTTTTTTAAACTCCTAATGTAAAAGCATAATCTTTAAAGTGACCAATCAAGCCCTGAGTAATCTTTTACTTTTCTGTCTCTCAAGCGTTATCTCACAGTATTTTCCTCTCTTTCCTCTAGTTCTTTAAATGTGCAGTGCTCCTTTCCAGAGCCTTTACACGTGTTCTCACCCCTGCCTGAGTAGTGTTTGCTTCCCTCTTGCCCGCATGGTTTGCTCACTCTCTGATCTCAGCTTGGGCAATGTTTTCTCAAGGAAATCCTCCACATCCTTCAAGGAATACTATCTATCCATATATATCGTGAACATATGTGTGTGTGTGTGTGTGTGTGTGTGTGTGTGTGTGTGTGTGTGTGTTCATCCTTATTGACATGAAAGAAGATACGAGAGAACTACTTAGGACATAAATATTCTCCCATTATAACTTTTCAATCCTTTGAACTTTTCTTTCTAGCACATATCATATGGAATACTTGTAACTTATGTGTATGACTAATTAATGCTTTCTTCTTTTACTAGACTGTAAGCTCCTCGGGGGCAGAAATAAAGGCGAATTCCTGCTCACCAGAACATAGCAATTTTAGTACATCATGGCACAAATTTTTATACAGTGAATAAATTGCTTCACTGAAACCTCTAATTTTTTCATATTGCTTTCTCTTCTCTTGTCAACCCTTCCTTGTCTTTACTTAGCTTCTTTACTAGATTAGATTATTTTACTATTTTTATAACTAGTTTCAAATTATTCACATCCTTTCCTCTGTCATGCCCCAGTCTTCAGTGAATCCATCTGCCTGCTACACTCCTGCACCTATTCTATTTGTCTTTCCTAGAGAAAAATCACAAACTGGACAGTTTAGCAACACTATAAATTCATGATTACCTGCCTCAAATGTTTGCTAGCAATCCTATTTGCTTTATTGAGGTTGCTTTCATGCCCCATTGGGGTGACTGTAGATATGGGGTTGAGACCTTAGACTTCTACTCAACTCCTGGTTCTACACACAAAGAGTGAAAACAGGACTCACCAGCAAACTGAGAACTAAAAGATCATCAAGATCTCAGTGATTCCCATCACAGGGCTCTCTGATAAACTGGCTGGCAAATGTGGCTTAAACTGAGGCCAAGTGTTGACTCTTCCTCTTCCTTGGCTGAATCAGAGACAGCAAGATCTGTAGGACAGAAGCTGCCTGATTCATCCACCCAGCCACAGGAGGGGAAGCTAAAATGAGAAGAGAAAGGGAGAATGGCTTTCTTCACCCAGTATGGCTCCTAACTTCTCACCCTTTCTCTGTCTCATATTGACCCTAGATCAAGTACACTGTTTTATCATTTAGTTTTCTGTAAGACCTTTACTATTAAACACAGTGTATATGCATTGCAAGCCTTTCTGAAAAAAATGACAGTCTTTAATAAATTAAATTTCCTAAAAGATGAAATGGGTTTTTTTTGGATGATCACAAAAAAAAATATTTATTGAGTATGCAAGGCATTTAATTTAAAAGCTTTAACAGGTACTAAATAGTATAAGACAGATACATCAAATAATAGCTTAAAATTATTTTTGGCCTCTCATGTGCTCATCTGTTGAAGAAAATAAAAGACCTGAGTGCATGGCTTTGTTGAGTAAAATGTAAATAATAACTAATTTTGAAATTTATATTTCATTAAGTATAAATATTTGATACATTCAAGACACAATCTACATTTAATACATAACTGGGAGTGTGAACTTTTAGTTATGCAAGATGAGTTCTAGATACTTAATGTATCTGTAGAACAGAAGCTGCCTGATTGTAACACAGTGACTGTAGTCAGTAGCAGTGTATTGAATACTTAAAATGTGTTAAGATGTAGGTCTTAAACGTTCCCACCACCAAAAAAAAAAAAAGGAAGAAAAAAGAAAAAGAAAATGGCTGCTTCGTGAGGTAATGGATATGTTAGCTTGATTGTCGTGATCATTTCACAATGTACACATGTATCAAACATCCACTTGTACAATTTAAATATATATAATTTTTATTTGTCAATCATACCTCAAAAAAGCTGTTAAAAAAAAGATAAAAGAAAGCTTCCTTTATAGGTTCAGCTTCAAGGCCAAGAATTAACTTTTTAGTTATCTACTGCTGTACAAAATACAACCACAAAACTTGATGGCTTAAAATAACAACTTACTATCATTAAAAAAAAATCAAATTGAAACTTGCTCTAAAAATGTAAATAAAATACAACTTGCAATTATACTTTTGTTGCATATGATGATTCTGGAACATCTTTACATTTTTTAGAGGAAATTATAAACAAAAATCAGAAAACTTTCTGAGTTATCTAATTAAAGTCTTCCCTATTGAGATCTGATCACTGTTCTGTAATAGGTATTATTAGTGACAACTGTTGTCCTTTTGGAAATGTAAGACATTTGTGTTTTCACTGTGACCATGATATTAATTTAGCACATGATATCTTGATTCTGAAATGTTTGGGTTGGACATCTAAGAACATCCATGACATATATCTTCCTTGAATAAATTTTTACCAGACAGGTAAATTTAATGGTATTTTACTTCCTAATCAGAAACATAGTCATTATTTTTTCTACTTGTACAGACTATTTTTTTCAAGTCCGTCATGCTTCAAAAAATATTAAAGACAATTAAGAAAAAATAGGATATATTTTATAATAAATGTGCAACAAAAACATTAAGTTTACTTTTTAAAGTAAAATTCCAGCTGCATTTGAAATAGTATAACTACCTAAATACTCCTGAAACACTGGAGTCCTAAAGAAGGGGCCAAATTTCAGTTTCTTTCTGAGTGAGCTCCAAGATTAGGGCCAAATTATTTGAATTCTTGTGATCCTAACTTCCTCATCTGTCAAAGACTTCATCAAAGATTTATAAGGTTTAAATAAGACTGCAAAACACTCTTTTTCTTTCAGATAGACTAAGTTTTTTGAACAGAGGAGCTAGGCCTAACTACCCACTTCCCAACTTTTCTTGCTTTCCCGGCAAATAATTAATGTCCTGCAGGTCATAATTGGTACTCGGTATTCATTGGGATAAATGTATCCATGTATGTATAAATAAGAAATGAATAAATTCCTTCAATGAGAAATTTGGTAATCACCCCAAAAATATTTATTTAGTATGCAAGGCATTTAAAACTTAAAAGCTTTAACAGATGCCAAATAGTATAAGATAGACACTTCAAATGAGAGCTTAAAATTATTTTTAGTCACTCAGCATGTTTCTCTCCCCATTCTTCTGGCAATAGGCCCTTGTCCTACCCTTTGGAGAACTGCCCATCTCTACTCCACGGCACCCTGTACCCTGACTACAGAGGTAGGCATGTGACCCAACTAAAAAAATCAGATTTGAATCTGGAGCTAAGGCACACAGAAGCAAAGGCAGCTGAGGCTGAATCATCTTATAGTAGTGCCCCCATAAAGTCTTACTGCTGAGGCTCCTGAAGCTGCCCTAGTTCCTGCCCTTTCATAAGCCTGGTTTGTTAATCAGTTTATTTAATTCTCTGAGCCACCCCAATTACTATTGTTTGCAATAAGTCAATCCTATTGGTACAATGTAATAAAATAGCATAATTTATTTATTAAAACAACATATTCACATGAAAAATGCATTAAATATATAAATGTACATATATGTGTGATATCCATGCCAAATGAATTTTTTATTATTCCACTAAAGTATATTTTACAAAGGAAATTATAAAAGATTTGAACTTTAACCAATTTCCTCCTTTCTCTCTCCTTCCCTCTCTCTATTTCCTAAGGTTCAATTATATGAAGTAGTTAATTACTCCCTTGCTAAATAAGGTCCCTAACTTTGAGAATTAATACCCAAAGGAAGACCAACGTTATTTAAAAGTATCCTGTGTTTGGAAATTATTGCAAACTGGTATTAGTGAGGAAATTACTATAAGGGAGTTAAAATACATTCAGATTTGAGACATTCTATTAGAAAATGATTGAAAAACAGAATTCAGGATATCTACCAGCAGAGTGCAAGCTGATGGGGATTTAGTACAGGAGTGTGGGCTTCTTCTTCCTGCTGGAGAAAGAAAGGAAATAACATTCAATAGCATCAGCCAGTTATGTTCCCTGTTTGTATGTAAGTGCTCAAATTTTGTTCTTTACTTTTTTTATTTTGGCTCTCGCTGTCTCCCTCCCCTCACAATCACACACACACATACAAAAATACAGCAATAGATAGGGTGTTAGGTAATAAAATTGATGGGTTGATCTATAATTTAAGGTCTTACTATATTGAAACAAGTTGAAAAGGATATTAGAATTTTTCAAAATATGGAAATTGGAAAGTAGTCTCTGCAATACCTAATTCTGTGCCTTCTATTGTCATAAAATTAAGCTATTGATTAACTTGGATCTCGTTAGGCAATTACAGATTTTGGAAACTGAAATGGAGGCTACCAGTTACTCATTGTACTAAAATCTGGAGAATATGAGTTCTATTTCTGTATTTTTTAAGAGCTATCTAATTTTGACTAATTTTTTTAATTGTTGACCCTCAGACCTAGAGAGACAATATAGGAAAGATTCTGTATCTTTTGTATGTATGGCTTATTTGATCATAAATTATTTTTAGAGTTTTAATGTAACCTAATTGTCTTAGATGAATATTAAAAAACTTATTTGCTATATAATGCAATAATATAATATAATACCTTGTTAGTTATAAAGACATTGAGTCTATTTGTCCCTTTAGAATCAATAAATAGAATTGGGAATTAGTACAGTTTAATAGCATATCTGAAGAATGGAAAATAAGAGCCTGGTCATGTAAGTCTTCTTGGTGAGATTGTAATAGCGGCATCTATAAATAGAAACTGCTCTGCACAGATATATCCAGTATGAAGAGAAGCAAGCAGATCAAAGCAATTCTATCAGGAAGCACTACTCTGTGAATATCTATATCACCTGCTCCTTTTCCATTTCACTGGTTTAAACACAGCTAATATAAATACATATTAAATTTAAGCATGAATTTCTTTTCACAGACACCAGAGTTGATTTATCCATAAAAATGAGAAATCACACAATAGTGACTGAATCCATTCTGCTGAGAATCCCTGAGACAGAGGGCCTAGAGATCCTCTGTTTTTTCTGTTCTCATTATATGTATGTACTCTACTGGGAAATGTGCTCATTGTTATAGCACTTCACATGCCTATGTATTTTTTCTTGGGAAATTTCTCCATGTTTGACATGAGTTTCTCTTCAACAATTGCTCCCAAAATGCTGTTTTGTCTTTCAGGGTATAGTCACAGTATCTCTTTTCAGGGCTGTGCTGCCCAGCTTTTATTCTACAATTTCCTTGGCTGCACTGAGTGTTTGCTGTACACAGTGATGGCCTGTGACTGCTTTGTTGCCATGTTATCCTTTGAGACACACAGTTGTCATGAGCCACAGGGTCTGCTCTATCTTGGCCATAGAGACCTGGATTTGTGGCTGTGTCCACACCATTATCCTAACTTTCCTCACCTTCCAGTTTTCCTACTGTGGCTCTAACGAGGTGAACTATTACTTCTGTGATATATCTGCAGTCTTACCTCGACCCTGTGGAGATCCATCCTTGGCCTATAAGGTAGGTTTTACAAATGTTGGTCTTTTGTCTCTCATTTGCTTTTTTCTCATCATTGTTTCCTATACTGGCTTTGAGATCTCCATATCAAAAATTCACTCAGCAGAGGGCAGACAAAGAGCATTCTCTATCTGCAGGGCACATATCACTGCAATTCTTTGTGCATATGGGCTAATAATCATCATCTATCTATAGCCCAATCCCAGTACTTTGCTTGGTGCTTTAATTCAGATATTGAATAATCTTGTCATCCTTATGCTGAACCTGCTGATCTAAAGCCTGAAGAATAAGGATGTGAAGTCAGCCCTGAGGAATGTATTTCCCAAGAGAGGATTCGCTCTGGGGAGTAAATGAGAAGTTCTAAAGCTCTGCTGGATAAAATATGAATCTCCATTTCTTAGGACAAATTCTCACCTGCAGCTTCCAAGATGTGTTGAAATTAAGTGTACTCTGAATCTAGCTAAGTTTTAAAATATGTATTTGTTTTCATATTTCTCTATGTTTTAAAATTAAATGTAATTAGCAGAATCACTTAGCAGAACTTGAACTGATTCTTATGCTGCACAGATTCTCTTCCAGGGCCGCCATTTTCTACAAAACACTACTTAGTTCTAAACTAGGGAAGAGGCAAGAGAATTACAAACGTTAATCAAGCCACATTCAGAGACTGCACTGTGCTGATCAGCCCTGCAGCCCGGCCAGGAGGGCACCTTTAGAACAAAAGAAGATTTCTACTGGGATTGCTAACAGCCCATTCTCCACACCTATGAAGGAGAGTCACTCCCCATGGCTAAAACCAGGGGGAACCTATGGATTAAAGGCCGGGAACTGCCAGCAGGCCTTTCACTCTACTTATTCTTACCTTTTCATGCTACACACCCTTTCCCTTCCTCATTGTATGTCTATATCAAAGGAAATGGGTTAACAAACTCACAGGAACTAAATAATGATATATAAACTGAATTCCCTGAACACTCAGCCTTCCTCTACTCGCTATCTTTCCAAGCCTCTCTTGGTCACTCTCACTCTCTGACTCTGAGAGAAGACCACACTCTGTCTGTGGAGTGTCACCTGTTTTCTAAAAAACTTTCCTTTTAAGTCTAACTTTGACATGTGTGTTGAATTCTTTCTACACTCTCTGCCAAAGGACCCTCTTCTTCTCTCAGTGCAGGGCTTTCCCCATCACTTGGGGAAATTTGCCCTGTCCTGCATCAGTTCTTTAAACCTTTGAAGGAGTTAAAATGACATATTTTGTTTCTTATAATCTCTGTTAGAAGTATATATATGTATATATATATATATATATATATATAGAGAGAGAGAGAGAGAGAGAGAGAGAAGGAAAAAATAGAAAAAAAATTAAGAATTTTGATTCTGTTCCATAATGCTAAGGATAATAATAGATAAACTACTTACAGAAACTTTTATAATTAACATATTCTCATTCTTTTTTCTAATTTTTCCCTTTCTGTTTATATTTTACCTACCAGCTGTTTACAGTTTTTCTTGTTAGAAAGAAGCAGAGACTACATAATGTATTAAAACAAAACCAAAAAAAAGCTGTTTTATAAGTAAAACTGCAATTTTCATAATAAAATGATTATTATCTTCCTTTTCTTGCTTTCAGTTCCTGTCTATCAATACAGTTGGTTGAAATAAGTTCTCCAAGTAGAAACAGTAAGCACCACATTGAGTGTGGAGTGAGCTATTAGAAAATATTAAATGGGCTCTAGTGACAAGAGACACCTACCATCAGTGCTCTGTTGTTTGACATGTAAGAATTTCTAATGTAAGATACGGTAATTCCACCTTACAAGCAATTAGATAGTCACTCTGGCTAGAAATCTTAAGCACACTAATTCGATTTCAAGCAAGCTTAATTACACTAAAGGTTATTCCAGATAAGCAACAACGGAATTGTTGCTTTTTATTCCTCCTTGCACCACCGGGGAGGGCGGTTCCTTCATGCAAGTCTGTCCCTCCGGCTGACGGTCCCAGATCTGCTTTGTACTCTGAGTCTGGCCCTTCTTCTGGGTGTTGGTCCTGTGGTGGGGCTGGGATTGACCTTGTCTCTGACTCCCTAGGGGCCCCAGGGAGCACCTGCCAGAGGGATCCACGCCGCAAACCAAGGCTGGTTTTCCAGCAGAGGGCATACCCTGCAGACCCTCTCTGGAGCCGACTTGCAGCGCCCCCTGCTGTCCCAGGCAGGGATTTCTCTTGTGGGAGAGGAGATGCCAGAAGCCTCTAGGAAGGAATCAGCCTTCCTCACACCTTGTCCAAGGACCTCATGCAACAAAGAGCACAAACCAAAGCCTTCATTTTTATGCTACATCCTCATTTCCACACCTCAGCTCATAGTTCAAAGTGGCATTACATCACCATAGAAATGTCCAGAGTACCTCCATCTGTTGATGGAACTGTGGCATGGGACCTTAGAACCTGTCCTGAAAAGGCATTTGTCCCTCATATAGCATAGAAGAAGGACACAGGGAGGAAACAGACGAGACTGGCCTGTTAGACTGAAGCCTGAGCTTCAGCCTCGTTCTCCCTTTGCTCCTATAACCCATTGCCAGGACGAGCCTCAGTCCTGTTTGTCCTCGTTAATTCTTCATGGAGAGGGGGTTTAAGGACACTGCACACCCGGAAGATGTTCAAGGAGAGGTGTCCTTACTAACAAGATAAGGTCACCTTCCAGGTGAGTATGTCTCCTGCGGTTCCCAAAGGGCCTCCAGCGCCCTTTCTGGTGAAGCCGAGAACTGCAGCCCTGCGGTGAGTGGTGGAAAATGGGTCTCTAACAGGAGGGGCCGTGGTGTGAGGTGGAGTCCAGATTCTTGCTTGAGAAGGGAGGAGGAAGAAGGAGGGAAACAGGCAGAAAAGACTGTGGCCCACTCTATATGGAATGAAAAATGACCGAATAAGACTTAATTTAGAGTGGTTTCCCTTCTCCTGTACACTCAAGAGAGCTGGAAAGAGGGAATAAACTGAGATGTGTTGGATTTCTGAGTCGCCCTTATGTGATGACAGCTGACGAGGAGAAAAGTCCCTGGTAGATAGATGGTCCTAAGATCTGGCTGTCTGAGTCCCTGACCTTTCTGGACTCTCTTTCTTACCTTTCTTCTTGTTTGTGAAAACATATATATTTCTAAGGTCATATTTTAAAATGAGTGGGTTGTAAGATACCCCAATGGTAATTAATCCACTCTCTTAGTCACTTTGTAACCTTATAACCTACAGTCAGAAGCTCATTGGAATTACTTTTCCTCTGCCATGTTTAACAGGTGACCATTTAGTGAGTATTTACAGGGGTCTTGCAGATTGTAAAGCACCAGCGTTTTCAAAATTGACGAGCTCAGCAGGGTCCTGTAGAGTTTCCTGCTGTGAGGGTCATCTCCTACATCTACATTCTCATTGTGGTAGCCACAAGGCACATGAGGCCATTAAGCAGTTGAAGTTCAGCCAGTAACACTGAGAAGTAGACTTTTTAAATATTATTTAATTTAATTTAAAATAATAATTTAAATAACTACTAACATGTGGCTAGAGGGGACTGTACTACTGGACAGTACAGGTTTAAGGACACGAATAGAGGCAGGGACAAGACTTTTACCCAGACACTCTGGTGAAAGGAAGGACATTATTTTCCGCTCAACTCTGCTGCTGCTTTTGTCTGTTGCCTCAAACCTGCTAAAATGTAAACTCCAAGGGTACGAGAACTTGTCCTGTTTTTATTCCTCTCAGTACCACATGATTAGAATGTACTCCCTAAAAAATACATGAAGATAAATTTACTATATTTTCATGTGAGTTGTGTAAAAATTTTAAATATTAACTGCACACATAGTCTGGCAAAAATCATACTCCACTCTCTGGTTGAGGAAATTCCATGTGACTGGGTCACAGGCTCTCTGGCCTTCTGAAAGTTTGTGTAAGTGTTTTGTCTAACAGATGGACATAGAAGCACAGAGAGATGGCACATCTAGTCTTCATCCAGCTAAATGGCATAAACTAGACTCACAGCCAAAGGCTCATAACTTAAGCTTATAACTTAAGCTCATAACTTATCCTTTTAACCCAGTGAGTCTCAAACTGGGGCAATTTCTCCCTCACCCAAGGGATATTTGCAAATGTCTGGAGGTGTTTTTTGTGTGTGATGACTTAGAGAATAAGGTGATCCTGGCATATGATGTGTGGATCTCAAAGGCTGCTTCTAAAGGTCCCACATACATAGAATAGTCCCCTCCACAAGAAATGACCCCACCCCATTGTCAGTAGTGCCGAGGTTGAGAAACTCTGTGACACAGGCAGATGTTGGGGAGTTCTTGCCCCTGATGTTCCACAGCCTACCCCACACTCTGATGGGTATGAGAAAAAGGCAGATACAGTCAGTGCCTGTGGGCTCAGAAAAACCCACACCTGGGAGTCCCCATGGTCTTGTGTGGTGTCATCTATAAGAACTTTTTATCCATTTACCCCCTTCCATGCAGCAGACTCAGGGTTTTTCCAGCAGCTGTGGAACACCCCCACCCTCTCGAGACCCATAAAGATGTTTCCTGGCCTCAGTTCCCTAATTTCCCCTTTCACTGGCCCCCTCTCCCTGACTTTACAACTAAAGGCTCAGGTCCCCAGTGTGAGTATTAAGCCAACTCTGTGCCTGGAATTCTCCCCAGGCCTGCATCCTCACCCAGCATCTCACAACGCAGTGCCTCATTTCTGGATTCCTCAGCCAGCCCTGAGCTCAGGATCCTGGGAGAAACGGGAAGGTCTCTACTCTGAACTTGGGAAGAGCAGAGTCCACGCTGTGGAGGATGATTCACCTGCTGGGATGGTCCCCAGTCTCTGATAAGATGAAAGCTGCAAAAGGTTCATTTTCTTTATTTCAAGAGAAAAAGGGCAGCTCCACAGGCCCTAGTTTTAGCACATGAATAACCAGGCAATATGGGATTCAGACCCAAGTATATCTCCAAATGAAGCTCATACTCCTCACCTCTAACCAATACTCTTTTCTTTAAATATGATATCTTGAGCAGGAAAACTGGTACACATGCCTTCACTCTCACCAGCTTCTGAGAAAAAAAAAAAAAAAGTCTTCAACTATAAAAAAATAAAGGGACTGCAAAAATACCTAATATCAGCTTTGTAAATTGTGTAATATAACTCAGTTCTGTTTATTCTACAAAGTGATTGATATTGTAAATACACGTATAATTAAAAGACAGGGAAACATCCATTTGGGATGAGGGTTGTCTCCTTCCATTTAGAGAATCAAGAAAGCACTGGCATTTGAGGACCATGCACAGCAGCCACTCACTCCTATGCCCCCATGTATGTGCACGTTCTCTTGCCTCAATAATCCTCTGGTGACCATTTACCATTCATGATCTAGTTCAAGAAAGCAGGCAGAGGGATAATTAAACATCTTCACTTTTTTTCTGAAATTCTTGATTCTGTTCTTGTTTCGTTAGCAGGTGGCCTTCTGGAGACTGATCACTGGACTTGAGGTCCTGTGATCACAGAGTTTGCTGTGGGAGCAGAAAACCACTCCTTTCCCAACGACTGTGTGAAGACGATGTATGGGGAGCACTGTCTCTATTTTGCCATCATTGTCTTTTTTTTGTTTTTCCAATGATCATCCTTGGGATTTTCCTAATGACCGAACTCATCCTTGATATATATGTGAGTAATGACTATTG
This sequence comes from Macroglossus sobrinus, assembly GCA_004027375.1. Classification (NCBI taxonomy): domain Eukaryota; kingdom Metazoa; phylum Chordata; class Mammalia; order Chiroptera; family Pteropodidae; genus Macroglossus; species Macroglossus sobrinus. Next base: position 54,056 of record PVKZ01004311.1, read on the forward strand.
AATTTATGGACATAATTAAAATGGGTGTTTTTGTTTTTAAATCTACAACTTGTATAAGAGTATCAGACCATTGATTTTATAGCTATATCATTTTTATGTCTTTACTTTCTCTTGAGAGGGTCTTTCATAAAATAAAAATGTTTACTATTTGTAAGTTCTAAATTATGAACTACTTTCTTTTATGAATTGTGCTTTGAATGTCATATCTAAAACTCAACTATTCCTAACTTCTGTCACATTTACCACTATAGAAATGCACTGTTAAAAGTTTATTGATGTTTATGTCTTAAATATGCACATAAGAGCCAGCCTGTCACCCACCCAATGACATACACAGAGAAACTGCTTAGTGAATTAATAGAAACTGATAGGTAACTAAATTATGTACAGAGAAAATAGGATCATATGTAGAGATGATGAGAGATTTTATATAATTAGTCTTTAATTTAGAGAGAGAGATTTTTTTTCAAAGTTGAATTTTTAATAATGTTTCTTTTATTTTATCCAAAACAAACTTTAGATTGTTCTAGAAATGTCTGACGATTAAGGAATTGTAGAAATAGGTGGGAATGATATTTCCAGAAAGAATTGGTATTTCTATTTATTCTAAGCACATCAGCTTTGGTCCTATTTACTGTGAAGTTGTCATTATCAACCACACTGAAGGGGGACAGGTCATTTTCTCTCTCATAACTTGTCTTCCAAAACAGAATAATGAACTTGTATTCCATTTCTGAAACAAAACTCCTTTTAATTTATAAACCTTTACATATAAAAACATGATTTTTAGGTAATAACATGTTAGATCCCATGAAGTCCTGTTTTGAAAATACTCTAGCAACCAGTGACAGTAGATATGGACGTCTGGCCTCTCATTGTAACTGCCATGATGTGAGCCAAGAGTAACAGTTTAAAAATGATAGAAGCTTCATACTTGGAGTCCTATAAGATGGGAATGTAAATTGTTGCTATAGCGATATATGCATATCAATATTATGAACGCTGTCACTACAAATGGGTAATTATTTTTGACTCAGAATATCTATCTGTATTGGTATTGTCTCTTTCAGTTTTCCACTCCCCAGTTTGTCATACAGAACTATAAATCTGTTTTTATAGCTTTGTGTTATTTATAAATTTATATGTTTGGTTTTTCTATCAAGTTGTACTTGAATGTTCTCACCATTTAGAAAATTGCACTATTTCCTACTGCCAGTTCTGTACAAACCACCCAGAGCATAGACACAGAGAAGACACCCAGACTACTCTTGTCAGATCAGGGGCCTCTTAATGACAGTCCATCAGTGTGTTTATGGGGTGTAACATTTGTTCTTTTTCTGATGTGATAATGCTTTGCCTCATGAAGTTTCCTCCCACATCACCTGAAAGAATATCAAATTAAGCCATCCATACATTATGCAAAGTTTATCAACTGTATTCATTAATGCTTTAACCACATGAGAAAGAAAACACTCAGAATGGGCTAATTCCCAGAGTCTACTTGGATAGTTATATCTGGCTGGGAGACCCTGAGCAGCCTGGGGACCTGGGAACAGTGAAGTAGAAGGGAAAGAATGAAAGCACGTAGTGCATTTTCTTATTCTTCCCCTTCACTATTTTCCAACAGATCCTATGTTATATCAATTAATAAAGCATTTAATTATTAAACTAAAGCACACCTACAGAAAATGTGTAAAATATAAATGTACAGCTCAATAATTTATCCACAAATGAGTACCACATAACCACTAATCTGGTCAATAAAAGCAAATCACCCGCAGCCAAAAGCTGCTCTCCAATCCTCTTCCTTCTAAGAGTAAGCACTGTGACTACTATCACTGTGGTCCAGTGTTCTCCAGGTTTGGACCATTATCAATCAAATAACTCAATGTGTACTCCTTGGCCTGGTTTATCCTGCTAATATTTTTTTGTAAAATTTATTTGTGCTCTTGAGTGGAGCAGTATTTCATTTACTTTTATTTTCTGTAGGATGTTCCACCCAAGTAATAACTTCTCAAGTCATACATTCTGATATTGATGGACATCTGGATTTTGTAGGTTGTGGCTATCACAGATGGTGATGCCTTGAGCAACTACAGCTCTGTTTCTTGTTCACATAGGCCCCGATCTCTGTTAAGTGGTTTGCTAGTAGTGTGCATCTCTTTCATTGTCATTTATAGGCCTTAAGGTTTTCCAAAAATGATTGTACCAATTCAGGTTTCCTTACCAGCATTTCTCCAAATCTTTGTAAATTTTTGAAATTGTCTATATTTTATTAAGTCATTTGGTTACTATTATTTGAAGGTGGGCTTGGCTTTTTACTTAGAAACTTCAAAAGAACTTTCATTTGGTTTTACCATGGTTCATTTCCATTATCAAATTCAGTAAAGTGTCAGGTACCATGAAAATGGGATATGCTTATGGGAGCTTTTTGTTCTTGGTAGCTGAATGTGCTTTTTTCCATTTAAAAGCCTTATGAAACATCAACTGTCATCTTCCTGCAATACTTACTTTATTTAGAATGTTCTTGAACAAGGTATACTAAGCTATTGAAAATATTTGTACAGCATAGCACAGAGTACAATGAGGTTAGAAAGGTGAATCAGTCATGTTCCCTAGAACCTTAAAATCTCTAATGTTTTCAAAGCAGTATTTTAACATTTTTTTCTAGCAGCCAGAATACTCAAGTAATTAAATGTAAAAATGAGTATTTTCTGTCAATGTTTTTGATAGAGCTTTTTTAACACTAATGCAAGCAAACTGGAATATATATAATGATTGAAGACTGCTTATTAATGATACAAGTAATTATATACACTAGTAGAAATACTGTGAAATTAATTTTCAATTAATATATATCAATTAAGTAATAAATGGCTTACATTAACATTATACTTATTAAGAAAGAATTAATCACATCAATGAGATATTGTAGTTTATTAGAAACGATTTATTGACATTTTATTAACTGACTATTGCTAAGCATGGCATGGGTTCATGTGAGGCCAAAGGACTGATTTTGTTTGGAAACACCAAAGAATGGCCATGGATTGAATTAAATAACTATAATGGAGCATCTAATGTCTTTAATTATTTAAATCACTTTGTTTTCCTCCCAAATCATTTACCATTCACTTAAATATACTGATCATCATGTAGGTTCTGATGAAATGTATGTGAATTGTCAACAAATCAGATTAACAAATTTTATCTTAGGATTCCTGGGACCTGTAGTCATTGTGGCTATACTGCCAGCCATCCTATAGTTGGCAACAAACAAGTAAGTAAAAATTGGAAAACATTTCCCCTGTCAGAGTGAGAAATATGAATGTTGATTTCACTAGGGTGGCAAACGCATCTCTTTTTATTCAACAACAAAACTCCATCTCAATTTTAGTTGCAGTCAGCCAGAATTCCTGAATCTATTTAAAGTATGTAAATATACAGTGCACACTCATATGATGTCCCTATTTTTTATAAAATATTAGGTTCGTACATAGCACAGTGCTGAAGAATGCAGATTCTGGAGTCAGACTAAAGTCCAGTTCAGGCATTGCCACTTAAGAGCATTGCGATCATAAGCCATAGGGTCAGTGATACAAATATTTGGTAATGGAGAAATGGATGGCTTTCGTGACCCTCGGGGACAGTCCTGTGATGGGGGTGACATGCTACATTTATGAAGTGTCCTTATAAGTTAAGAAACTCTATCTGCTGTCTCTGCAGGGTCTAAATATGGATGAACAGAGTAGAAACTGAACTTTGATGATAACGGAATGAGTAGGGCAGGTGCATACTCAGTGTTGGTGCAGCTGCTGCCCAGTAAGTGCCAGGCCTCAGTTTGGTTGCACAGACAGTTGCTCAAATCTGTCATTAGGAGACATTGGGGAGGAGGGGTGAGACTATATTCACTTAACTACCAAAGCACTGGCCCAGGCAGCTCCTCTTCAAGTTATTTCACATTGACTATTTATCCAGGAAAGGTCACATGAAGGTGAAGCTTATTCTTCACAGAACCTGTTAGTTTGAAATGTTCTGGGGTCTGAGTCACCTTGTGGATAAATGGAGAAAAGTGGTCACTGGGGTTGCTTACTTCATCATCAGAAATACTCAGCACAGGGCACCTGAGGTCGAAAACAGTGAGGCTGATCCCATGTTTAGACTTTCAAAGACCCTCAGAGGGGCTTTATTTCAATCATAATGTGTCATATTTTAGACCAGGGATTGGAGGTAGAAGAAAAAACACAGGTTATGATTTGGGATCTGCTCTTATCTCAGGCATCTCCTCCGGAGCATCAGCTGTGTCCTCCTATAACCTTGGGGCGGGAGAATTTGAGGAAGTGAGTGAGGGTAACTCTTGAATCCTGAGTCCAGGACATGATCTAAAAGTCTCAATTGTTCAGGGATCTCCGTCAACATTTCCTGCCCCAGAACTGTCACTCATCAGTGATGTGATTCTGGGAAACTCACTTAACCTCTCTAAAGGTCAATACTCTCAAGCATAATGTATGTGATGCAGTCCCTACTCTGTCCACTCCACATGGCTGAGGAGGGAATACAGCAGATGATACCAGACAGTGTCCATGAACTTCAGAGCATCATAGCCATGTAAAGGATGAAGAGAAAACTTCCATCCTCCACAGCACCGAAGTCATCTAAGCACCTCTCTGCATTCAAGCACTACCAGTGTGTGCTTCTTCCAGATGTTACATAATTAAATACTTATGGTCACTTAGGAGAGACTAGTCCTCTATACTAAGTATTTACTTACATTTGATCATTTTAGTCTCATAACAAAATACTATCAGTTGGCTTTATTAACATTTGAACGACAGTGAAGAGAATTGAGGACAAGGGCCTATATGACTTTCCTTGGCCCTTGTAGCTACTAAGTGGGATTTGAACCCAGGTCACTACTCATCAGCATCCATGCTCTAAGTCCCTGTGCTCATGAGACTAGATGTGAGCGATGTGTTCATGTAAATGAACCAAAGATGCCCTGAAAACTGGCCCTGTGTCATTTACTGCACAACAGGCTGAACCATTTGCTCAAAAATCACCAGCACCAAACTCAAATTCTTACACATCCAATGTTTGTATCATAGCCGAAGTAAGCACATTCTAGCCATGTAAAGCTTGTCTGCTCTGCTTACTGTGTAACCTGCACTGCCATCTCCTGGACTTGGACGAGACAGACCCTGGCACTGTGAACACACTCAACCCACTGCTGCCCTTCTGGTCCTCTGACCCAGAGATCCCTCCCCATGCTGCTGAGCAAAATCAGAGAACCCCTCAGACCCTGACTGATTCCCTGCCCCCCCAGGAGCTCCCTGCCCTCTTCCCCGTCTGCATGGGAACCCCATCCTATTGTTTCTGGAAGGCTTCACTCATACTGGTAAGGACGCCCCTACATGCAAACGGGACAAATTGATCCGCAAATACAGCTTGTTGTGTGTTACTGCCACCTTGTGGTCATGTGTTTTCTCTTGATCAGCATGAAATCCCTGAACACAATACCGGGAAGAGTTGGAGCCAAGAATCAGATGCTATCTGCTGTGGGGGACAGTGATGGGAGAGGTTCCCACCTGCCCTCATCCACACAGGCTGAGTCTGGACTGGTCCAGTGAGAACAGAATGTGGCACACCCTCCTTTATAAATGCGCAGGACAGTGTGTGTGTGAAATAAGGGTCATTCTGCTGCTGCCGGGAAAGAAAGCCAGGTGAGTGGGGCCGTCTTCATGAACATGCAAATTGTTCATTTGTATGTCAATTTTATCTTTAAACTTCTGCTTTGTATTCAGATATGATGGGCCAATGGATCACGTGTATAAGCATAAAAATTACAGAGGAGGTAGCAGTCTGTGTACCTGCTGGCTGAGGCATGAAGCACAGCAGACAGAGGACATCAAGTGGGGCAGGATTTGCCCTGCTACCTGGTGTGTATGTACACCTATGGGCACTTCAAGTCCCAAGCAAGTGGGCAGGGCTGGGACCCAGGTCCGGGTTGTTCATGGTGATGACAGCGGCAGAAGCAGCAGCAGTAGCAACTGCAGCCTCAGGTATGAGGAGGAATACTGCATGGGGGAATGCGGTGACCTGCAGTGGAAGGCTGCTGGTCTGTCTGTCCCTAGATCCAGTCAATGTGTTGTCTGCACAAATACCAACTGTCTAGCCTGAGTGCCAGGGCAGGACCTGTGGCCTCATATAGGAAACTTGGTCAGGCAAATTCTTACAAAATAAAAGTGGACAGGTAGACATTATAATCCAATCTATCAGGAAGTTATTAGAATAGTACAGAGGTTTTAGAATTTTTGGTTTTGAAAACTGTTACAGCATTACCAAGCAAGTATCCACAGACTCAGAAATAGTAAAATTAACATAAAGATGATTGCAATAAGCAAACAAAAACATCCATTCTAATATGAAGATTCAGAAGGACAATTATTAATGATAAACAATTTGTAAATCAAGTTTTTTTTATAATTATAGATACAGTGATAGAATGAATAAGTGGGCATTTTGAATTATATACAAATCCAGATGCCACCTTTGTTTATGGTATGAAATCCATAAGTTACAAGCAATGTCAGGGAAAGAATAAAGTGTAATATTTAAGTTCACATTTAAAATTAGATTCAAACTTTACATGAAATCCATGGATATGAAGTGTCAAATTGTTTTAGAAAAATTGTTGCCCAAGAACCAGCATCTCTACTATACTACAATATACATTTCAAAGAATTATCAGAAATTTATTCCAATATTGTCACAGCCTATAACATACTCTAAGAGTGCTAAAAATGGTGTATCATCAGAAATATTCTCCTCGAAATTAAAAATTATTTGAGATCTTATATTTGCCAGATTGACTGGCATTGCCTTTACAGATAGTAATTATATATTAATTTAATAAAAACATACATTTTTGTAATATAATAAATATATTTACAGAATATTAATTTCTAAAAATAATATGATCAATCAGATAATAACATTAATAAAGTGTTACATTTATTGTGTTACCTAGAATATGATACTATGCATATGGTTTGTGATGTACAAGTTTATGTTTTTACTTATGTATATTTATCCTCACTGTTATGCTTTTTAATTAATCCAAAATTTTCAAGGGAAAAGCTCTCTATTACTTTTAAAGGCCCTGTTTTCTCCACTTTTTGCATAAGGGGTCCCGTATCATTATGCTGCATGGACCCCACAAAGTATGTACCAGGCCCCACAAAATGTGGAGCCGTTCCAGTTCTCCTCCATGACAGCTCTAGTGAGGGGAAAGGAAGTCGGGACAGAAGAGGGACCTTGTGTCAACCTCACAGAGTGCCCTAGGTTGACCTCACTGATTCTCAGCCTCTTAACATAATACCGGTATGTAGGTCTTATTAAAGTTTTCTTATGACTGTGCAGAGCAGTGGTCTCTGTAGGGTTATGTGATGTTCCCAGGCTTCTGCTAGGATTTGAACCCAGGTCATGAGGCACCAGCCCCCATGCACTCAGTCACTGTGCTGTGCTGCCTTTCTGTTCTCTCATCCAATAAAGGAAGCTGGGTACCTGCCCATGCAGAGAGTCTTTACGTGCTACAAGGGCAAATCAAAACACACACGCTTCCTAAAGCAGAACTCTGATTCTGTTGCTGTGCTAGGCTACTACTGGTGAAGAGGAATTGGAATTTTAAAATGTGAACAAATGATCAATTTCCTTGTGATCTACTGCCAACGAGATGTCCAAAGCTCTCTCCATTGTAATGGGTTTCCCATGAGCTTGTCTCAGGGTGACAAATACAGAGGCTGATCCGTCCTTAGAAGATCTACTGCCTGTTCCAGGAAATGGGTCAGAAATGGGCATCTGGCCCTTCACCCAGGTGTACTGTCCACACCTCTCCAGGAGGCAGTGTAGAAACTCAGTCACAGAGACTATGCAAGAATAAGGATTTCAGTTTGTTCCACATTTAAGAAAATACTAGAAAAATGCTAAGCATTTCTTCTTTTAGTAGCCTTCTTTTAGTATCAAGAATGAACATTTTAATTTCCTAAGTCATTCAGAAGAACTACAACCACAACCACAATAGTAAAGATGCATTTACAATCAAATTTCAGTTAACATTTAATGGTCAATGGTGACTTACGCTGTTTGTGCACTAGACAATTGCTGTGTTTTAGCTGAAATAGTTTCTCCTTGAAACAGATTTCACAGATCATTTGTTTATTTATTAGACACTATGCTTTAGAGTTGTTTTAGATTAACATAAAAATTGGACAGAAAATAGAGACTCTTTCCATATCCCCCACATATTCTCCTATAGTTAACATCTGAAGTTTCTGTGGTGTATTTGTTACAATTAATTAACTAATATTGATACATTGTTGTTATCCCATTGTTTACATTAATGTTCACCCTGGGAGTTATGCAAGTCATGGGTTTCAATAATAGGTAATATCATATATCACCATTACAGTGCAATATTAGATTTTTAAGTGACCTTAAAAGCTCGTTTCACCAGTTAATCCGTCTCCCTTTTCTCCTGAGCTCCTGGCAATCACTCACCTTTTCACTGTCTCTATCATTTGACTTTTCCCAGAATATTATCTTGTTGGAATAAAAGGATGTATAGCTTTCACAGACTGATTTCTTTCACTTAGTAATGTACATTCAAGATTCCTTCATATTTTTCATAGATATTCTTCAATTTTTTTAACCTGTGAAAAATATTCTATTGAATGAATTCATCGAAATTTGTTTGCTCATTCATGTGTCAAAGGACATCTTGGATGTTTCCAGTTTTGTGCTATTGTGAATAAATCTTCCATCAATTTTCCTGTGTATGGGTTTGCAGGTACATAATTTTTCAACTCACCTGGGTAAACACCGAGGCACAGAGTTGCGTGCGAGGCTGTGCTGTAAACTGTTTTGCTTTGTAAGAATGTGACAGAATGCTCTAATAAAACCATCTGTGTCTGCCACTTTGTTATTTGGAAGATTATTAGTTACTGATTCCATTCATTTAATTACTATGCATATGAACGAGGGTTATTTATTCCATCTTAGTTGAGTCTGGTAGTTTCTGTCTTTCAAGGAATTGATTCATTTCATCTAAGCTATGGAATTTGAGGGCATAAGTTGCCCAAAATTGCCTCTTAATGTCCATGCAGTCCTGAGTGATGACCCCTCTGTGATCTAAGACATTAGTAATGGGTTCATCTCTCTGGTTTTTTTTAACCTTTGGAAGCCTGAGTGGAGGTTTATTTATTTTTTGTGGGTTTTTTTTAAGCTTTTGATTTATATTGATTTTCATTGTTGATTTTCTCAATTCAGTATCATTCATTTCTGCAATAATTTTTTCCAGCTTTATTGAAATATAATAAACAATTATTTGCTCAAATTTACATTGTATAATTCAATGACTTGTTTTTTTCTATTACAGTTTGGCATACAATAATGTACTAGTTTCAGATGTATAGCACAGTGATCAGAAATCCACATAACTATCAAAGTGATCACCCCACTAAATCTAGTATCCTTTTTCCCCTTATATATTTATTACATTATTAACCATATTCCCCATGTTACATTCAACATCTCCATATTCATTTGTACCTCTTAATCCCTTTGCCTTTTTATGCCAGCCCCCCACTCCCCTCCCATCTAGTAGCCTTAGTTTTTTTCTATTTGCTTTACATTATATTACACAATTTTTCTAGTCTACTATGGTAAAAGATTAGCACAGTCCATCATGAAAACTGTGACTGCCTTCTTAGAGAAACAAGGTGACCCAGGTATGATTTCCTGGTCACACTTACAGAAGTTGAAGGCTGACAGGGGGCCCTGTAGATCTGAGAGCCACTCTTCATTGCAGAGGTGAAGTGATTGAGGAGCTGGCGAGGAGCTTAGAAGAAAGGACAGAGTGTCTTAAGATCAGGCTTTATTTATCCTGCCAGGAGCAGCAGGGCCCAGAGTTCTCACCTCGACTCATCATTCTCCACTTTCTGTTCCCACAGCCACCTCAACATCATTACTGCCCTAGTACTTCACAGATGCTTTGAAGACTCCACCAGAGCACAACATCTACACGTGATTTATTTCCTCTTTCTGTCTTTTTCATTTTTTCTATCTGTTAGCTCTTCTTTGTGACCCTTTCCCAGAGATTCCTTCTCTTTTTTTAATGATTCTCATCCTAAGAGTCCTGGTCTCATGCAGGCGCTTGAGGTCTTGGAACCATACATGTCTGTAACTTCTCCCTCCAGTTCTCCACATCCACACTCCTAGCATCACCCTGGCTCCTGACCCCCTCCTGCACCACTGCATCATCTCGATTCCCACTGAGTGGTCCAGGCAGGGAGATGGGTTGGGGAGTCAGAAGGGCTGGGCCCACCGTGCTGGAGGGGCCCTGTGAGGACTGGTTCTACCCTGGGCACACCTCACACGTTCTTGATATACACATTTGTTCCCTTCCCTGCAGTTTTCTAGAAATTCCCTAGGAGGTGCTTCAGGAGAAGGAACATAAGAAGCAATTCAGAAGAAAGAAGGACCGGAAAAAAAACTGTGACTTGGAATGCTTGGGATGGAAAGATTAAGGCAAAAAAATGTGTATGTTCTTCATTGCTTCCTACCTTTTTTGCAGGGAAGGAACATGTTATTAAAAGCAATCAAAATGAGGAGAGATCTAGGGTGGCCTCCATTGCATGACCATGCAAGGGAGCAAGAAGATGGTTAAAACAAAAACAAAAACAAAACAAAAAAAAACAGTGCAGGCAAATGAAGGAAGTCCTGAGAACAGCTTTCCAAGAGGGGATGCTCAGGCCATGGGAGCTTCTAAGATTGCTGGACCCATCCCTCTGCTGCCTCCTTAATCTGGAGGAGTGGGCTGTCAGTTCCTGAAAGGCCACAGTGGGAGTAACTTTAGAGTGTAAAGTTCATATTGTAATCTCTGTGAAGAGGCTTCCAAGATTTATTTACTGTCTGGCCCTCCAGGACACAGCTGTGCCCTACCCATGCCCTCAGGTCAACAGGGAGCATCTCTTAGCTGGAGGTTTAGCACAGGATGCCTTATCCTTCGGTATGATGAGATAGTGGGGGTGATCTGACCTCCCCGACCTCAGGCTTTCTGGGAAATGGGGAGCAGGATGGAAGTGCCCTGGGGCTCCCCCTCGTGCAAGCAAGGCAGCTCACCTAGCTGAGCTCTGCAACTCTGTAGTTCCAGCATCAAATGAGGGACACTGAATGTGGCTTAGGTGGGGCTGTGAGTTTGGAGAGGCAGTTTCAAGGAATCCTCTGGGAAGAGTGGCCTCCATTATCCAGTTTGATGACATCTCAGCTCTGGCAGCACTGCATCTGCACACTGGGAGGGAGGAGGGCTCAACAGAAGAACAAGGGATACTGCCAGCACTTCTGCTTGGGAAAAAGCCTTGCCTCCAGCCCTTGTTCCAACAACTAAGTGTTCTCCTGTAAGTTCCCGGTACCCACTCCAAGCAGCAGACCCAGCGCTGGTGCTCAGAGCGAGAAAGTCTGTCACCACGAAACTCCAGTTGCAGACATGGCCCCTTTAAGAAGAATGTCCACAGCTATCGACTGCCACTGCCATAGCCTCTATCTCACTCAGTTGCTCTGGACTTGATAGCCTTGTGTCCTCACCCCGTCATAACTCCTCTTGTTGCAGGGTGACTTCTTATTTCTCTCCCTAGTTGCAGGGTTTGTTCATCCAGACCCAAGATGATTCTGCTTGCTGCTTGCTCTGTGTTTCTATCACAAGTTTGATATGGTCGTAAGAGGGATGAGCAAAGTCTCTATCATCTACATCATTATAACTTGGGATTTTCAGGACTTGAGAGACCTTTAATTATTAGCTCAAGCCTTTCCCACAGTTGTTCTGGACATTTTCTCTTGAGGTCGTTGACTCAGTCACTGTTTCCCATCTAGTGTCCTAAAGAGATCAAGAGAACAGAAGGCCTGGGCAAACAGTTTCCAGGGGGATATGAACCTCACAGTGCTTTCCTTTCTCTCATGACAGGTGCATGCTGGAGCAGGTGGGGAAAAGTACATATTCTGAAATCACTCACTTGCTGAAGAAATATCTAGGAACTGAATAAGATGGGGCTTTCTTGCCAGTCTGGTCTGGAATACCCCCTGATTCCGGGATCCTACTGGGAATGACGGTTAGGGGTATAGTGAAAGGAAGTGTTTGTGCAGGGAAAAACTCTGTCCAGTTATTCAGTCCTCAGAAGCAAGGGCAATACTTAGATGGTGAGGTTTGTGTGTTTTGGATATGCAAATATTTATGTGCCTGTATAGTGTGAATGTGAATGTGAGTCTGTGTGAGTATGCATGTTTTCTCAGAAGATTTACCCACTCACATAATACAATACACATGTCTATCTTCTAAAGAAATTTTACCACTTCACATGTCAAAATCAAATCATTATTTCCTCTCCATGGCTGTATCTGGAGGTTTGTTTACTATTTCCTCTCCTCAGATAGAAGTCATGCAGAGAGGAATGGCCCAAACATTTGACCTCTCCCATGAAAGAGGCCTAATGTGACTTAGGTGTGGTGACTTAAGTTGATGCTCTGGATCAATGTCCTGTACTCACCACTCTGCCACAGGGTCACTAGTCACAGAGCAAGGAGTTTCAGAATCTGTGGCTGTGCCCAGAAGTGCCAACTGGCTCCCACACACAGCCCATCGTGATTGCGTGGCCCCAGTGGTCACGCAGCCTGGGACAGCGATAGTTGGATCTAACAGCTGACTTTGGCAAAGTCATTGGTGTGGAAGGCACCAGCAGGGTCCACAAGCTTATGGTTAGCTCTAAGTTTCTACAAGGCTGAGGCTCCACATAGCACTGTAAACATCTGCCAGAGCCGGGGTCGCTCCTCAGCCTCTGTGCCAAAGAAGTGAAGAATTAGGGCTATAACATCACAGCAAGTAGCTTCTAAATGAGTTTGGCATCTGGGAGACCAGATGCAGCCACTGTGCTTTGCTGTGTGTCTATAATGGCTCAACTAAATTAAGGAGTCACCCACAAAATCTATGTGGTGGACGTTTTATGTGCACACCGAAGTGCACGATCTTCCTCGGTCTAACTTAGCTTCAGGAGGGTCATCTGGGCAGCTGTGAATAAATTTCTAATTTCTCTGTGGTCTTCCACCAGCAAGATGTCTACAATTCTATGTATTGTCATGCATTTCCCAGGCCACTGTATGGAAGAGGAAGCAAGAAGAACAGAGTATGGGCCTAACATTTATCGGAGGGACAGCTTGATGTGGGCACAAAGAGTCCAATTCCCATCCCTAGGTATGGCACACTTGATCGATTAGCGAGATGAAGGTACTGTGGAAATAATGCTCACTAAGTTACTTTCAGAAAAATTCTTCAGTGTCTCATATTTAAGTGACTCCTCCAAAATGGCTAAGTCATATATATTTTTTTATTTTATGGGTACAAACACACATGTATTCATTTCATCAGTGGTGCTGTCACCATGGAGGCCAGAATGCAGTGACAATGCACAAAGTGGCTCATGTTCAATAGTAAATGAGGTCTCTGGTTCAGGTTCACACATTAGCTGATTTTGCAACATTACCTGAGTAGATCTCTCCCTGATGCAGTGTCTCCAGATTTGTAAAAATTAAGACATTATTTAAAACAGGTTAAGATTAACATAAAAGTTGACTATATAATACACAAAGTTCTCATATCCTACCCCTCCAGGTTTCCCTATTAATAATATCCTACATTTACAAGACACATTTGTTACAATGAGTGAAAAAATATTGATACATGTTTATTGACTAAAAGTCCATAGTTTCATTAAAATGCATTCTTTGTGCTGTAACATTCTCTGAGTCTGGACAAGACTAGAATATTATGGATCACCAGTAGTTATTGTACACTGATGTTTAAAATGGCATTGTTTACAAAAGCCAACCAGTGGAAAGTCCCCAAAGTCCATTAAGTGATGAGTGGATCAAATATGATGTGTACACTTAGTGGGATACTATTCAGCCATAAAAATGAATCAGGTTTTTAAATCAGCTACAATATAGATTTCTTTTAAAAAATATTGGGCTTATTAACATCAGGCAGGAACAAAAAGACAATAATTTATGATTCCACTAAATGAGGTTTCTGAAAAAGGCCAATTTCTAGAGAAAGAAAAGTAGAGATCACAAGGGCTGGAAAGGAGGTTCAAGGCAGAGTGAGTTATTCCTGGAAATGTTTTGGATCTAGACAGCAGTGTGGTCGACAGCACTGTGAATGTAATCAATGCTATTGACCAATACAGTTACAAATGATTAAAAGCAGCATATATGTGATGTAAACTTCATCACGATAAAATGTAAAAAATCCAATATTATGCTGAGGACACTAGAGGAGTATATGAATACATGAATGCTGAAAAGGTCTTGTAACGTTAGAAGAAGTGGGACTTTGGCCAGGCTTTAAGAAGGGCAAGAGGAATCACAACCCTGTCATTAAAACATAGCATGCATTTTAGATAATTTCAAATGGATTACATTTCCTTTATCTAGAATGTCTAAGGATCTATTTCTCTTTCTTTCCTGCTTATCTCCTTGGGCCTTCTTTCATCCACCAATGAGAAAGTCCAAGCAGAAGCTCAGTCCATACTGTTTACCACCCACATCTACATTCTCTAGCCCCATATCCACCTAAAGCAGAGCTCTCTGAGACAGTCCTGAGCAGCACCACCAATGACTGACGATGACTCTGTTCCCCTTGCTCTCTCTGACACTTTCACATCTGGTGGCAGAACATATGGCAATTTCAACTATGATATGTCTTGGTGTGGGCCTCTTTGGGTTCATACTGTTTAGGACTCTCTGTGCTTCCTGGACTTGTGTGTCTATTTCCTTTACTAGGTTAGGAAAATTTTCAGTCATTACTTCCTAAAATAGTTTTCAATCCCTTTCTCTGTCTCTTCTCCTTCTGGTACCCTGATGATGTTGTTCCAGAGGTCCCTTAAACTATCCTCATTTATTATTTTTTTCTTTTTGCCATTCTGATTGGGTGTTTTGAGCTACCTTGCCTTCCAGTTTACTGATTCAATCCTCTGCTTCATCTAATTTAATGCTGATTCCCTGTTCTGTATTCTGTATTTCAGTTATGGTAGTCTGCATTTCTGACTGATTCTTTGTTTTGTTTTCTACCTTCTTTTTAAAAGTTTCCCATGTTTTTGTTGAAGTTCTCACTGAGTTCATCTTTTTTCTTAAATTCATTGAGCATCCTTATACCCAGTGCTTTGATCTTTGTATCTAGGAGATTGCTTGTCTCCATTTTGTTTAGTTTTCTTCTGGAATTTGTCCTATTCTTTCATTTGGGATATGTTTCTTTGTCTTCCCATTAAAGCTGACTACCTGTGTTTGTTTCTATGTTATATGTAGATCTTCTATGCCTCCCAGTCTGGACAGAGTGGCCTAATGTAGAAGGTGTCTTGTGAAGCCTGTTGGTGCAGTCCCCCTGGTCACTTGAGCTGGGTACTCCAGGGGTGTCCCCTCTGTAGTATGTACCCTCCTGTTGTAGTTGGGCCTCAATTGCTGCTGGCACATTAGTGGGTGGTGTTGATCCTCAGGCTGACTGGCTTGAGGGCTGGCCATGACTACAGTAGACAAGCTGCTGTACAGGGGCTGACCTTATGGAGCAGGAGTCACTTTAGCAGGGCTGTGGTTCCAGCTGAGTCAACCCTTTGGGTGTGTCATACATGGAGCTGATTGAGTCGTGCTCTGGTGCAGTCTGAAACTAGCCCCTCGTTGTGTTGGGCCTAAAGCTCCTTGGGTGGTGCTCTAGTGCAGGCCTAAGTCAGCTGCCACTTGTGCCAGGCTTTGCAGTCACTTGGTAGAAGCAACAAAGTGATCTGTGGTTGGTTGCTGCTTGTACTGGGCTTGGAAGTGCTTGGGAGAGGGTGTGTTGCAAAATTAGATGATATTCTACTGGACTTGGGATCCTTTGGTGGGCACTACAATGTGAGTGAGGCAAGCTGCTTAGTTGGAACTGCATTTCAGGCCAAGACTAACTGCCACTTATGCCAGGCTTCGGTCTACCTGCAGCCTCAACATGACTTCTTTATGTTCTTAATTATAGGAATTCTATTCAGCTAGTCTTTAGATGTTTCTCAGTGATGGCTATTTTATAATTTCATTGTAATTTTGTTGTGATTCATGGCAGGAGGTGAGCACAGTTATCCTACTCCACTATCTTGACTGGTAATCCCCCAACAAGCAGGATCACTTCTTATGATGAGCTGCTTCCCTCTTTATGCTTTCAAAATTTTTTATCATTGGATTTTTATAGTTTGACTATAATGTGTCTTGGTGTGTGTGTGTGTGCATACACATGTATTTATTTTAGTTGAAATTTGTTGAGTTTTTGGGATTTGCAGATTCTTGTTGTACAACAAATTTGGAAAGTTCTCTGTCATTATTTTCTCATGTATTCTTTCTCCTCCTTTCTCACTCTTCTCCTTGTGTGATTCCCAAAGTGCACATGTTGAAATGTTTGATAGTGTCCCACGGGTCACTTAGGATTTGTTCATTTTTCTCTATCCTTATTTCTTTCTGTTCCTCAGACTCAATAATTTCAATGGTCTTATTTTAAAGTTCACTGATTATTCTTCTACCTACTCAAATCTGCTTTTGAATCCTTCTAGTGAATTTTTCATTTTACTTTTCAGCCCAGAATGTTTTTTGGTTCTTTTTTATATTTTTACTTCTATATTGGTATTCTTATTTTGCTTACAAATCATTTCCCTGTACTTTTCTGTGTCTTCTTTTAGCTTTTTGAGCATCTTTAATAAAGTTGTTTGTAAAGTTTTGTCCAGGAAGTCTGATGTCTGAGGTTCCTCATGGACAGTTTATAACAATTAATTTTGTTTCTTTAATGGCCAAACTTTCCTCTTTCTTTCTATGCTTGCGACTTTGTTGTTGAAAACTGGACATTTGTATTTTATAATGTAGTAACTCTGTATATTAGCTTATTCCCACTTTCCAGAATTGTTTTTTTTTTAATTGTTAAAGGGTATCTCTGTACTGGAGATCAGCCTGAGATGAAAACTTGAGATCTTCACAGCTCTTTCCTGAGTCTTTATGTTTCCCTGGGCATGCATAGTGGCTTTCTAAATCCCCCTATGTACACATTTGATTTTGTATGTCCTAGTCCTTAAATTTATGACTCTCAAAAGGGGAAAAAGAAAAAAGAAAAAAGTACCCAGGGGGCTATTTTTAAATCCTCTAGAAGCCTTTTTAGTTGGTGGAGTTTAAAACTGAAAAACTAAAATTGATCAAAATTAGCGGTAATTTACTGACCAAGCTTTCCTCAGGAAGCTGCAACCATTCAAATAGATTCTAGAGTTCCAAAATACTTATAAGAGACAGTTTCTGCCAATACAATTTTCATCTAGGTGGAGAGACAGATAGAAAACTAGCAGTAGAACACACATTTTTCTCAAGTGCATACATAACATTCTCTAGCTTAGATCACATAACAGGTCACAAAACAAGTCTTACAAAATTTAAGAAGAATGACTGAAATCATAATAAGTATCTTTCCTGATCACAGTGGTATATGAAACTAGAAATCGGTAGTGGGAAAGCTAGAAAATTCACAAATATGTGGAAATTAAACAACATACTCCTTAACAACCAGTGGATTAAAGAAGAAATCAAAAAGGACATTTAAAAAATGACAAATGAAAATGGAAACACAACATATTAAAACCAATGCAATGCAGCAAAAGCGGTTCTAAGAGAAAAGTGTATAATGATCAATGCCTTAAGACAAACATTAAGAAAAACAAAATCTCAAATAAACAACATAACTTTATAACTCAAGGAATTAGATAAAGAAGTACAAACCAAGCCCAAAATCATCAGAAGTAAGGAGATAACAAAGATCAGAACAGAAATAAATGAAATAGAGACTAAAAAATAGAAAATAAAAATCACTAAAACTAAAAGCTGGTTTTTTGAAAGGATAAAACTGGCAAACTTTTAGCTAAAGTAAGAAAAAGAGAAGTCTCAAATAAAATCAAATAAAATAGACATTCCAGCAGATACCATAGAAATATAAAGATTCATAAAAGACTACTATAAATAATTATACACCAAAAATATTGAATAACCTATAAGAAATGATTAATTCCTAGAAACATACAATCTGATAAGACTAAAACATGAAGAAAGAGAAAATATGAACAGACCAATAATGAGTAAGGAGATTGAGTCAATAATTTAAAAATCTCTCAACAAAGAAAAGCCCAGGACCAGATGGGTTTCCTGATAAATTCTACCAAACATTTAAAGACAAATTAATACCAATCCTTCTTAAACTCTTCCAAAGAGTTGAAGAGGTGAAAACAGTCTCACACTCATTTTACAAGGCCAGCATTACCCTGATACCAAAGCCAGATAAGGACACTACAAGAAAAGAAAATTACAAGTAATTAACCCTGATGAACATAGATGTAAAAATTAACAAAATATTAGCAAACTTAATTCAACAGTGTATTAAAGGATCATCCATCATGATCAAATAGGATTTACCCCTGGGATGCAAAGATGGTTCAACATACACAAATCAATCATTGTGTTATACCACATTATTGGAATAAAATAAAACTCATATGATCATCTTGATAGATGCAGAAAAATCATTTGACAAAATACAACATCACTTCATGATAAAAACCTTGAACAAATTAGGTATAGAAGAAACACACTTCGCCCTAATAAGGACCATATGTTACAAACCCACAGCTAATATCATACTCAATGATAAAAGGTTAAAAGCTTTTCCATTATGATCAGGAACAAGACTCAGTGCCCACTCACCACTCCTATTCAACATAGTACTGAAAGTCCTAGCCAGAGTAATCAGGCAAGAAAAAGAAAGAAAAGGTATTCAAATTAGAAAGGAAGAAGCAAAATTGTCTTTGCAGGTGATGTGACCTTATATATAGAAAATCCTAAAGACCAACAAACTGTTATAACTAATACTATTATAACTAATCAATGAATTAAGTAAAGTTTCAATATACAAAATCGACATATATGTCAATTGTGTTTCTATACACTAACAACAAAATATCTGAAAAAGAAATAAAGAAAACAATTCAATTTATATTATCATCCAAAAAAATTAAGTATGTAGAAATAAATTTAAACAAGAAAGTGAAATATTGGTACACTGAAAACCATAAGACTTTGATGAAAGAAATTGAAGACACGAATAAATGAAAAGATAGCTATGTTCATGAACTGAAAGAATTGATATTGTTAGAATGACAATACTACCTAAAGCCAGCTATATACTTGAAAGTTTCCAAGCGAGTGTGATGATTGCTTTGCAATATACGTGTATCCAATCCAACACTTTGGCAATGTGATATGTTAATTATATCTCAATAAAGCTGGGGAAAAAGAAATGTCTCAAATCAACAATGTAAACTTCTACCTCACAAAACTAGAAAAAGAAAGCAGAATAAAACCAAAGTAAGCAGAAGTAAGAAAATAAATATAAAAGCATGAATCAATAAAATAGAAAGCAGGAAAACAGAGAAAATAAAAGTTCTGAAAGATCAATAAAATTGGCAAACCTCTAGCAAGATCAACACAGGAAAAAAGATTGAAGCTACAAATTACCAATATCAGGAATGAAATAATGGATTAAATATGGGTTATTACTATAAACCCTGAAGACATCAAAAGGGTAAGAAATGGTGGGTACAAACTCCACAGACCTAAATTTGACAACTTAAATGAAATTACCAATTCCTCAAAAACACAAACTACAACACCAACCTAATATAAAATAGATAATCTGAATAGTCATACAACTATTAAAGACTGAATTTGTACTTAAAGAATTCTCAAAATAAAAATCTCCATTGCCAGGTGATTTCATGAAGAATCTGACTAATTTGTTTAAATAATTGATACCAATTCTATACAAGCTTTCTCAGAAAACAGAAGAGGAAGGAACACTTCTAGATTTACTTTATAAAGTAGTATTACCTTAATATAAAAACCAGACAAATCATACAAAAAAAAGAAACTACAGGCCAACTACAAATAGTACCAAAAACAAAAACAAAAAACCTCATGTTGCAGACAGGCACTAATATACATGCCAAAATTCTTAAGAAAATATCAAATGGAATTAAGCAATATATTTAAAAGAACTATATCATGGTGTCAGACAGGTACTAGACTTATTGGAGTGATCACTTCATAAGTCTAATCATTATATTGCACACCTGAAGCTAATATAATATTTATGTTAATTATAACTGAAAAATAATTTTCAAAAAAACACAATCTACCATAAATAAGTAAGGTTTACTCCAGCCATGTAAGGCTGGTTCAAAGTTCAAACATCAATCAATGTAATCCACCATACTAACTGGCTAAGTAAGAAAAATCACATTATCTTATCAATTTATCTTATGAACTGATGCAGAAAAAGCATTTGTTAAAGTTCAACACTTTTCATGATACAAACTCTCAAAAAACTAGGAGTGGATGAGAGTTCTTCAACTTAATAAAGAATATCTCTAAAAAACCTATTGCTAACATTATACTTAAGAGTGAAAGACTGAATGCTTTGCCCCCTAAGATCAGGAACAAGAGACCTATCCACCTGTTGTCAGATGTCTCTTCATTTAGAGACTCAAAATGGTGCAGGCCTGTAGAATATATTGCTTTTAAAATTATGGCTGCTGTGGTTCCTATAGCAGGCCTTGTGGCAACTCTAGATCTCATCAGTTACCTATGCAAGAAAAGAACTATGATGTTAACTCATTAACCAGATTTTCAAATAAAGTGGATGAGTAAAAAAAAACAAACAAACAAACAAAAAAACACACACGCACACATTCAACAAAATACTGGAAGTTCCAGCTAATGCAATAAGGTAGAGGAAATAAAAAGCATAACTGAAAGGAAAAAATAAAATTGTTACTACTTTTAGATGACATAGTTGTCTATGTGGATAATCCAAGAAATTCACAGAAAAAAACTTAGAACTAATTGGTAATTTTAGGGAGATTTCAGGATATAAGAGCAACATATAAAAATCAATTGTTTTTCCATGCACTGGGAATGAACATATGGACGCTGAAATAAAAATAAAATACTATGTGCAATTGCTCAAAAAAAAAAATCTTTGGTGTAAATCTGACAATTACAAGACTTGTATGATGAAAACTACATAATGCTGATGAAAAAGAAGACCTAAATAAATGAAGATACATACCATATTCATAGATTGGAAGATTCAACATAGTAAGAATACCACCAGTCTACAGCCATGACACCCTGAACATGCCTGATCTCATCTGATCTCAGAAGCTAAGCAGGGTTAGGCCTGATTAGTACTTGAATGGGAGACCACCTAGGAATACCAGGTGCTGTAGGCATTAAAAAAAACAACAACAAAAAAGAATTTCAATTTTCTCCAAAATGCTATTCAGTTTTAACATAATTACAATAAAATCCAAGTACTTATTTTTTTTTTTGGTAGATGCAGACAAGCTTATCATCCTACAATTTATATGGAAAAACACAGGTCCTAGAATAGCTAAAATGTTTTGGCACAGAAGAACAAAGTTGGAAAAATCACTCTACTCAATGTTAAAGCTTTCTATATAGCTACAGTAATAAAGACAATGTAATATTGAACAGAGACATATTGATCAAAGGAACAGAGTAGAGAATCCAAAAAATATGTCCAAAATATATGTCTTATTCATATAATTCCAATTTTCAAAAATTAAGACAATTATTTTTAGGGCAGTTTTAGATTTACAAAAAAGATGAGTAGTTAGTACAACATTTTTTCTGTTATTAACATCTTGCATAAATGTGGTACTTTTATTACAATTTATGAACCAGTATTAATACATTATTAACTAAAGACTGAAGTCTATAGTTTACATTAGGGTTCACTCTTTGTGTTGTAGTCTATAAATTTTGAGACATGTATACTCATGTATCCACTATTACAATATCATACAGAAGTTTCACCACTGTAGAAATCGCCTGTGCTTCACTTCATCCATTTCCTTTTCTCTAAACCCCTCTACCCAGTCAGACTATCTGGCTACTACTGATCTTTTTGCTGTCTTTATAGTTTTGACATTTACGGAATGTCATTTGTTTGGAATCATATAGTATGGAGCCTTTTCAAATTGAATACTTTCACTTAATATCAATTTAAAGTTACTTCACATCTTTTCATGGATTGATAGTTCATTTCTTCTTATTCATAAACAATACTCCAATGTGTAGATGTACAATGGTTTGTTTACTCACATCTTGAAGGGCATTTTGGCTGCTTTCATGCTTTGGCAACCATGAATAAAGCTACTAAAACATTTGTGTGCAGGTTTTTGTATGGATACAAGTTTTCGACTCATTTCAGTAAATACCTAGGAATGCAATCATTGATCATATGTAAAGCTATACATAGCTTATAAAAAACTGCCACAATTATCTTCTGAAGTGGCTGTTTCATTTTGCATTCCCACCAGCAATGAATGAGAGATCCTGTTGTTCCACATCCTCATCAGCATTTGGTACTGTCAGTTTTTTCAGCTTTAGCCAAATAGGTTTATTAGTAGTAGCACATTTTTTTCAAATTTTTTAATTCTCTTATGACATATGATGTTGAACATCTTTTCATATACCTATAGCCATCTGCTTATCTTGATGTCTGTTCGGATCTTTTGTCCATTTTTAATTGTATTGTTTGTTTTCCTGTTGTTGAATTTTAAGAGTTCTTTAAAAAGTTTGTATAATTGCATATAAATCCTTTATCAGATAAGTTATTTGCAAATATTTTCTCCAAGTCTCAGGTTAGTCTTTTTTTTTTTTTTTTTTGGGCATGTGGATGTCCTGTGCTTCCAGCACCAATTGTTGAAAAAATAATTCTTTCTTTGTTGGATTGCCTATAAGACCCAGCAATTGTCCTGCTAGTCATTTATCTCAGAAAAACTAAGATTTAGGTTTATATAAAAACTTTAATAGCAGTTTTAATTGTAATAGCCAAAAATAGAATCAGCACAGATATCCTTCAACAGGTGAATTGTTAAATAACTTGCCTAGCAAAACCATAAAGTAGCATATAGAAAGTAATAAGAAATAAATGAAGCATTGATACATAAAACAACTTCAGTTAACCTCCATCTTGAGTAAAAACGAATACCCATAGGTTATATGATATTTGATTCCATTTATTTTATTCTTGAAATGACAAAACTGCAGAAATGGAGAAAAGATTAGTGGTTGCTATAGGTTAAGAAGGTGATGGGGTGAAGGAAAAGTGGTATAGCTATAAAAGAGCAACATCGCTCTACTTAACAATAGAATACACGTTCTTCTCAAGTGTATATGGGGCATTCTCTGGGGAAAACCATAAAACAAACCTCGATAAATTTAAAGGATAAAAGTAATATAAAATTACGGTTTTTGGCCATAACAAAAGGAAATTACATGAATAACAGAAATAAAATTGGGAAACACAAATATGTGGAAATTGAGCAACATTCTCTAAATGACCAATGAGTCAAAGAAGAAATCAAAAGGTAAATTAGAAAATAATTTGAGATGAATGAAAATGAGGATACACTATACTGAAACTTATAGGATGCTACTCAGACAGTGCTTAGACAGAAATTTTATAGCTTTATTATAAAACTTACTTTAACACACTCAAAAATGAGGAGTAAACTAAATCTAAAGTAAGCAGAAGGAAAGAAGTCATAATGACTAGAGCACAAATTTATGAAGTAGAGAATAGGAAAACAATAAAGAAAATGAAGAAAACCCAAAGCTGGTTCTTTGTAAAGATCAACAAAATTGATGAACCTTTAGCTATAATGACCATGAAAATGAGAGAAAACTCAGATTACTAGAAATCAGAAATGAGAAGACATTAGCAGTGATACAGAAATAAAAAAGGACTATAACGGGATACTATGAACAACTGTGTGCCAATAAATTAGATAACTTAGATGAAATAAATTTCTAGGAAGACCAACTATTGTAACTGACTTAAGTACAAACAGACGATCCAAATAGATCTATAATAAGTTAAATTTTAAAAAGTCAGTAGTAATAAAAAATCTACCCACAAAGGAAGCACAGGCCAAGATGGCTTTACTGCTAAATTCTATCAAATGTAAAAAAAAAAAAAATTAATACAAATTCTTCAAAGAAATAGAAGAGGGAACAATTCCAACTCATTCACTTATTCTGTAACACCCCAAGACCACAACTAGAAAAGGCTTCACAAATAAACTACAAACCAATCTATCTTTTGAATATGAGGATTTTGAAAAAATCCTCAAAAATACAGTGACATGTAAACAGAATTATAAATCATGACCAAGTAGGAGTTAGCTTAGAAATGCAAGAATGGTTAAACATGCAAAATTAATTAATTAGAATTAGAAGGAAACTTCCTCAAACTGATAAAGGACATCTTTGAAAAACTCACAATTAGTAGAATACTTGATGGTGAGAGAGGAGATACTTTCCCCCAAAGATCAGTAACAAGACAAGGATAGCCACTCTTGCTACTTTATTCAATGTTATACTAGAGATACTGGCCAGAGCAATTAGGCAATAAAAAGAAATAAAAAGCATCTAACAGAAAAGAAGTAAAACTAGTCACAGATGACATACATAATCTTGTATCTAGAAAATCTTAAGTAGGCCAATAAAAAGTATTAAAATTAATAAGTCAGTTTAGCAAGTTTACAGGGTACAAGATTAGTATACAAAAATCAATTGTATTTTTATACGCTTGCAATGAACATCTCAAAGTGAGATTTTAAAAAACATTTCCATTTATAATAGCATCAGAAAGAATAACAGACTTGGGAATAAATTTTATAAAAGAATTGTAAAACTTATATTCTTGAAACTATAGAATATTATTTAAAGAAATCAGATATCTAAATAACTGGAAAGATATTTGTGTTCATCGATTGGAAGACATAATGTTAAGATGGCACTATCCCCCAAATTTACCTACAGATTCATTGTAATCCCTGTCAGAATTGTAGCTGACTTCTTTGTAGAAATTGACAAGATGATTCTCAAATTAATATAGAAAATCAAAGGCCCCAGAATAGCCAGAACAAGCTTGAAAAAGAACAATTAAGTTGGAGGAGTCATACTTCCTGATTTCAAAACTTACTATAAAGTGATGACATTAATCAAGACAGTGTGGTATTGGCATAAGGACAGACATAGATCAATGGAATAGAAATGAGAGTCCAGAAACGACCCTTGTTTCTATTGCCAACTGATTTTCAACAAGGGTGCCGAGACCATTAAAAAGTGCTGGGACATTGTTTAGCCATATGTGAAATAGTGCAGTTGGATTCTTACCTTACACCATATATAAAAATTTACTCAAAATGGATCAAAGTCCTGAATGTAAGAGGTAAAAGTGTACAACTTTTAGTAGAAAACAAAAGGGTAAATTTGCATGACCTTGAATTTGGCAATGGTTTCTTAGATATATCAGAAGCATAAGCAACAAAAGAAAAAATAAATTCGACTTTATCAAAACTGAAAACTTCTATGCTTTAAAGATACTATCAAGAACTATAAAGCCTACAGAAGGAAATATTTTTAAATCATGTATCTGATAAGGAACTTTTATCTACAATGTATAAAAACTTATAACTCAATAATAAATCAATTAAAAATTGGCAAATGATCTGAATAAACATTTCTCCAAATAAGATATTCAAATGGCAAATAAGCATATTAAACATGCTTAACATATTTAGTCACTAGGGAAATGCAAAACAAAAGATAGCTTTTTATACTCACTGGATAGCTAACATAAAAAGTCCAATAATAATTGTGCGTGGGAATGTTACTGAGCTCAGCAAAGCTGTTTTTCTTTTTTTAAAGGGCAACATAAGGCATCTTTGTAGTGA
This sequence comes from Macroglossus sobrinus, assembly GCA_004027375.1. NCBI lineage: Eukaryota > Metazoa > Chordata > Mammalia > Chiroptera > Pteropodidae > Macroglossus > Macroglossus sobrinus. The sequence continues at coordinate 80,026 of PVKZ01004311.1, forward strand.
CAAAAATGTTCTGTGTCTTTAAAAACAAAACAAAACAAAAAACCTAGTTGCAGAATACTTATAATGTTTAACTTTACAAGGGACTATTAAAATGTTAATCAGTGACTGTAATATTTTGTGTTCTTGGTAGCAATGTATAAAAGTTCCAGTTGCTCCACATTCTCATCAAAACTGAGTATTGTGTATATATATTTTAATGTGCACATGCATGTATTTTTTTAATTTTAGCCATTCTAATAAGTATGTGTTATTATATCATTGTGGTTTTAATTTGAATTTTCTAAATAACTAATGATATTGAACATCTTTTCATGTATTTTATTTGCAATCCATTTACCTTTGGTGATATGTCCTGAGCTTAAAATAAATTATAAAAGAACAAAAATAAAATTTCACAAAAATTAGAAACTTAAATCAACACACAAGTAAAATTTAAGGATGAAGAACAATCTGGAGAAAGTATTTGCCTTGTATGTGAGAGAACAGGGATAATAAGTCTAATATGGGAAGAAATGATGAATTTTGCTTTCTCTTGAGTGTACCTGCTGCATGTATATACAACCTCCCACTATACCAACCTAATTTTTAGGCCTCTGACTCCTCACGTATGTTCTGGAGGCTGAAGCTGGCAGATCCCCAAAGTGATTGGGTCAGAGCTTTGAGAGGCAGGGAGGCCCAACCCAGGAAGATATAGGCTGGGACTCCCAATAGTCTACTTGCAAATGAAGTTAGCAGACAGAGGTACTGGGAAGGTGTGGGGCATCAGTGGACAGCAGCAGAGAGGACAGCAGGCATTAGGGGTAGGAATGAGGGAAAAATGAATTGTGGCATCAGGGACAGTTGGAAGGGGGTAGGGCATTTGGTGCCATCATTTCTTCAAATATTTTTTTCTGTCAACCCCTTCTCTCTCCTCTCCTTTGAGGACTTCAGTTACTTGTACATTAAGCTACTATACATTGTTCGATGGCTTACTGGTGCTATTTTCTTTTCTTTCCTTTTTTTTGGATTTGTCTGTTTTATAGTATTTTTATTGCTATGCCTTCAAATTCACTAATCTTTTCTCCTGCAGTGTTTAATCTGCCATTAATCCCATCCCATGCAGTTTTTCATCTCCAAGTTATAGTTTTCATCTCTAGAAGTTTGATTATTACTTTTTTATTATGGTCTTCTATGTCTTGTTAACTTTTGAATATAAGAAACAGTGTTATAATAACCATATAAATGTCCTCTGCTAATTGTGATACCTGTAAATTCTGGGTCAGTTTCAATCAATCACTCAGATTTATTATTCTCCTCATTTTGGACTGTATTGCTACTTCTTTGTATACCTGGTAATCTTTGGAGGCCAGAGATTTTGAACTTTTTCTTGTTTGATGTTGCATACTTTAGTATTCTTATAAATCTTCTTGAACTTTGCTTTGCAATGTAATTACTTGGAAACAGCTGATCCTTTTGGGCTTTGGTTTTATTTTTTGTTAGATGGATCTGGAGTAATGCTCTAATTATTTTCCAATATTGAGACAAGACTTCCCGAATACTCTACCCCAAGCCTCTGAGTCATGAGTTTTTCCAGGCTGGTTAGTAGGAACACACACTATTCCCAGCCCTGGGTGATAATTAGGCAATTTTCACTCTAATACTTTCAATCGGGTCTTTGCCTGGCCTTGGCCATTTCTTCACATGCATGCACTGATCAGTACTCAAATACACAAAGGTATTCCCCCCACCAAGCTTCAGGGTTCTTCCCCCGTGGAACTTTCTCCTCTCTGGTATTCTGTCCTGTGAACTCTAGCTACCTTGATCTCCCTGGGCTCTCAGCTTCATTTGTTCAACTCAAGTAGTTGGTTGGGCTTTACCTTAGGTCTTCCGCCACCTTTGCTGCAGCCTGGAAACTCTCTCCAGGTAATAAGCTGGCACAGTTGTAGGGCTTATCTTGTTTGTTTTCCATCTCCCACAGATCACCATGCTTTGTTTTCTGATATCCAGTGTCTTGAGACCATTGTTTTATGTATTTTGACTAGTTCCTTTGGTTGTTTCTGGCAAGAGAGTCAGTTTTGTCCATTACTCATCTTGGCTGGAAGCAGAAGTCTCCAACTTTCTGTTTCTTGTCTTCTTTTCCTCTCCAAATAGTATAAAAACACTGATTGACAAAGATGTCTTCAACAGAGCATTTGCTATGTGCCAGGTTTTGCCTATACAGCCCCAGTTAGTTCTCGCAACCATGCAGGTTTTCTTAACCTCATCTCCATTTGACAGCTGAAAAGCGAGGGCCAGATGTTTGCTGGTTTGGATCCCAGACAGGCCTGTTGGTCCTACAGCTTTGTACATCTGGTGGCTCCAGAGTTCTCAATGCCTCACTTCTAGGGGAGCTGCCTTACCTACAGAACATCTCTGGCTCCTTACTCCTTTAAGAAAAGCTCATACTACAGCCTGGCTTTTGAGGTGTCCATGCCCACATGCAGCCTGTGTGTCAGCTTAGTCAGGCATACCCTATGTGCCTGGGTCTCATCCAGCTACCTGACTTCTGAGTGAGATAGGCAGTGGAATGGCCACTAGGCTGAGAAGTAACCAGAGAGGAGATGTCAGTAGCCAGAGTCACCTAAGCCTTCTGATTTCAATTCCAGACTCCCTTCCCTGACTCAGGATTATACACAGCTGGCAGAGAGATGATGATGAGGTCTAGGATCCTAGGACAAAGGTGCTCAGATGCCAAAACAGTTTTCTTAAAAAAGAAACTCTAGCTTCCAGATAACATTCTTCAGAAAACATTAGTCAGTACATACTGATTTCATTTCATTAAATTGGCAAGTTAGCCACAGCCCTTTGTGTGCAGCATGATCAGGGACCTGGGCACAGTACAGCAAGGACCAAAGACCAAAGTGCTTGGCCTGGCAAAAGACACATGCGAGGTAGCCTGTCTGCTACTCCCAGTTCTGCCTAAGGTGCTGCATGACCAAGGAAGTGGTCTCCACATTGTAAAATGAATTTCTGCAAGGAGGGCCCAGGGCAGAATTAGATAATATCAAAGACACATTCTGGCTCCAATGTTCCATCATGGCCCATTTCAGAAGAGGGATCCGTAGTAGGGGGAGGAAGGTGGAAGTTAGAAGGAAAAAGGCAGAGGAAGCCAGGATGATTTGGTATCCAATGAGTGTTCATTTATTTTACACTTACAAAAGAAATCACCCACCCTCTGCCCCATCCCCCAAAAAAGTCTCTTTTTACAAACATTTAAAAATTAAAACCAAATGAAGATAGACAAGTTAATTTCAGTACAATTATTTTTCAATGTAGCTGTCATAATTAGAGTTTAAATTTCCTACAAGTAACCAATGTCCAAGTGACTTATAGGTAAATCCTGATTATTGGCCAAAAGGAAAATTCCATATTACAAGTTAGCAAATTCTAGTACAAAAATAGTCCGTGTATTGGAATAGCCTTTCCTTTTATATAGGTCTCAAGTCAGTCTACTGACTGCATAATACACTAATGTTTCAGGGTATTCTCTTTCACAAATGGCTCATTCATCATAGCTGAAGCAGCACAGTGCCTGCAGTGGCAGGGGCTAGTGTCCACCTCGGGACCGTGCTGGAGACAACAGACCTGGGAGTGCCTCACTGACCCCATGGCAGCAGTGCAGAGCCCCAGCCCCTGCTTCACACAGGAGTCCTGGAGGGAGGGATGAGTTGTGGGCAGAGCCACTCCCTTTCAAGGGAGCAGCAACAAGCCCAGGACACAGGGGAAGTCTACCCAGGAAGCTGGGCTGGCACTGGTACAGGACAGCCCACATCATGCCAATGTCTCCTCGTCCTACTATAGCCCAACGAGGTGAGAGGCGGCCCTGTGCGTCATCAGCAGCGAGAGTATGCCCCTGCCCTTGCTGTAGCCAGGGCAGGTGTGAGCAGGCTACTTGTCCCTCAGGATGTCGAGCTGTTCCTGACACTCGGTGAAAAGGCGCTGGAAGCGGAGGTTCTGACCGATGACTGGCAGCAGCTCCTTCAGCAGCTCCCTCTTCCGCAGACCCTGTGGACACAGGAGTGACGGCTGAGTACAAGTGTCAGTGAGGAGACCATGACTGTGGGGGGCTTTCCTGGCCTGGCAGAGACCCTTGTGTCTACCCATCTGACCCCCAGGAACCCCTTGGAGAAACCACAGATGGATGAGGAAAATTTCTCTGCATTCTGGGAGGGCTAAAAGGCTGAGCTAGGGTGTGAGGGGTGGAGTGGTAGAGTACAGGGGAGGGACATTGTACAAGGATACAGCAAAAATTGAGGGTAGGTTATGCTCCTCTGTGTTCCCTAGGTCTGCTGGAAAAGTCACCACTGGCCTTCTACTGCACTGATTAGTGGCCACAGTGGCTTGGCCTTCCAGAGCAGGATAAAAGTAGAATATCAGGGCAGAGAGCCAGATGGATGGCTACCAGGAAGGGCTGCTGCCTCATGCAAATGCTCTCCAGGGGCTTGAGGTCAAGCCCAGGGGTGAGAAGGCACCTGGACACAATGATTGGCTTTGCTTTTACAGTCCTGGGATCTCTGCCCTTGGCTCTTGCCCATGCCTCCTCCATGCATGGATGCACTGGCACCATGGTTAGCCTGGGCCCTTCTGTAACATGCACTGACAGGCAAGGTCTCCACTGCACAGAACCATGAGGAGCACAGTTGCTACAAAGGGAAAGCCAAAAACCAACAATACTGACCACTGGAAGAGAAGACTCAAGATGTTAAAATAAGTATGGTAACAAGATAAGAAATTACATAAAAGAACAAAGTATAGATATTAAGTTTGAGCAACACAGTGGTTGAAAGAGATAAATTAGCAGGAGAATGAATACTGCTAAGACTAAGTCAGAGTGGGGTCAGGTGGAGGAGCAGCTCATGCTCGAGCACGGAGGCACACAGAGGGGAAACTCTAAGAGGAGAAACTGTATAGGATAAGTAAAGGCAGATGGAGGGTGGCAAATGGGCCTGACATCTATATAATGAAGGGGAAAAGGAAATATCTGAAGAAATAATATGGACAGGTTTCTCATAATTAAAGAAAAATGAATGGCCTTAGTTGAATGGCCTCCATCAAGTGCTGATGCCATAAGATATGGAAAAACATATTTAGATACGTTAGAACAAAATATACAGAACTTGTGGATATCAAAGACAGAAAAATTCTGAAAATTTCTAAATAACAAGAGCCTATCACCTACAAAGAAAGAGACACCAAGATTCACAATAAAGCAGTATTTTTAATATAATGGAAAAAAACCTTCATAATCTACTTTTTTATTCAACCAAACAGTCATTCATATAAGAAGGTATAATAAAAAATATTGTTAGGCTTGCAAGACCTCAGGTTTGCCACAGGTAGAATCCACCCTAAAAATGTTCTGGAGGAACATTCTGGAGGAAATACTCAAAGTAAGAAGAAATACACAGAGATAATGCTATAATAAATACAGAAAGTAATATGATCAACTCTTTCGCTAAAGTTTATGTTGGTCTTAAAAAAAAAACAAGGGAACAAAAAATGTAAATGGTTTGAACTTGTGATGAAAAAGGAGCTTGTCAAATTTCAAAAAGCCAGCCACATGATGTTGGCAAGAAACACACAAACATGGATACAGAAATATTGAAAGTTAAAGATGGAGAACAATATCTTAGTGAATTTTTAAAAATAGCTTGTGATTTACAATTATCAGACAAAGTAGACTTTCAGACAAAAACATCATTAGAGAAGTCAAGAGCGAGGGACAAAACCACCATTACAGGGAGATTTTAATATACATTCAATTAGTGATGGGTCAGAAAGGCAAAAATCTGCAGATTCAGGTAATTCAAACTAAACATTTAGTAAATATGACCTAATACAGAATGAGGTACCCACAACTAGAAAACACACATTCTTCTTTGGCACACATGGAAATAAGAAAAACTGCTCTAAAAGCAAACCTCAACACAATAACAGGACTCATGTAGATTATGGGTTGGCATGGGCCAAATCCATCCTACCTTCTATTTTTATAAATAACTTTATCAAAATGCAGCCATACTTGCCTATTGTTTAAATAGTATGATACAACAGCAGAATTGAGTAGTTGCAACAGAGGTCATGTCAGTTTGCAAAACCGGAAATGTTTACCCTCTGGTATCTTATAGAAAAAACTTACCAACCCCTGATGTGGGGCAGGACCTGCCCCTGCACCTGATATAGATCATGTTCTCTGACTAAAATAAATCTGAATAAAACTCATGGATAAAATAATTAAGTTAATTATTAGTATATTGAAAATTAAAAATGACTTACAAGAGAATGGAAATAAAACATCAAATACTGCAAAACTGGAGGGTTGCCGCAAACAGGGCTTATATAGGAACACCTTCAAACACAAAAGAGGGCTTATATAGGAACACCTTCAAACACAAAACGGCTTACATTAGAGAATATGAAAGAGTGACAACCAATAACCCAAGAGTCCAATCTAAGGTACCACAGTAGGGAAAAGGGGGAAGATATCAGAAAAAAAACATTTTTAAAAAGCAGAAGGAAGATGATAATAAAAAATTGAAAACAAACATTCAATAGAATACATAAATAAAGAAAAAAATCAGTTTTGGGAAAACACTAAAAAAGACAAATCTCTAGCAAGATTAATCAAGGAACAGAAAAAAAAGGTCAAAGAAATCAATGTTAGGACTACACAAGAGAGATTATAGAAGAGATAAAAGATACAGTCAATACTACCAACAACCAATGAATTTGAACATTTATAGAACACAGACTAATTCCTAGAAAAATATAATTTCTTTAAACTGCCTGAGAGAAAGTAGAAAATAGGAGTTAAATCTTACCTCAGGTATACTACATTTTTAAACTTACATTTAAGAAACTTCCAAGAACAGATTTTTCCAATCTTATACAAACTCACAAAATAAAAAAAGAGAAATTATCCCTACATATTCTATGAGGCAAAGAAACCTTAATTCTAAAACCTGACAAGGATAGGATGAGAATGGAAGATCCCAGGCCAATTTCACCCATGAAATCAGGTGTACAAATCCTCTATAAGTCATTAGCAATCAATTCTAACAGCATTAAAAAAATAACTTTGACCAAGTTTATCCAAATGAGATAAAGCAAGGAGAATTTAAAGAAAACTCATAAATATAATTTGCAATATTAATAATTTTAATATTATGCAAAAAAAAGGCATGAGCCTTGGAAAATAAGAAATAAAATGATTATGAGATGACTTGATTGCTTACTCCACATAGAAAGCACAGAACTATTGACAAATAAAAAACCCAAATCAAATGAATTTACATACAACACCTATGGATAATTAGAAAACATAAATAAAGCAATATATCATTTAGAATAGCCACAATTATAAAATTTCTAAGAATAAATCTAACAAAAGATGTGCATGGCCTATGTACTGAAAGTCATAAAACTTTACTGAAAGGCATTAAGAAAACCTAAATGAATGAAGAGTGCTGATGAGAACAGTGGCAAGAAGAGAAAATGAACTAATTTTCAGGATAGAGGCTGCAAAAGGCAGTGGTGGGTACTGTGGTGTGTTGAGAGCTGCAGGGGAATTGCAGACCTGGGGGTGCCTGAGGACAGAGATTATGGGTAGAATACAAGAGATTTAAGGTTGTAGGAGAAAGCAGGAGTGAGACTTTTAGGGAAATAAAAACATTAAAAGCAGCCATGTATGTGGGGGTGGGGCAGGGTAGGCACATGCAAAGGCCTGAAAAGAAACATCCCTAAAAAGGCTTGAGAGGACCATAAGCTTCATGATGGGCTGAGTAGTACAGATAGTCTGCAAAGACTGGGAAAGATGGCTGTTTTTTTTCCAAATGTCCAATATTCAACAAAAGGTCACAAGGCATACAAAGAAACAGGGAAATATGGCCCATTAAAAGAAACAAAATAAATCTCCAGTAACTGACCCTAAAGAAACATAGGCATGGAACTTCTGTGACAAGATTTTAAAACAGCTGTCTTAAATATGCTAAAAGAGAACACAGACACCCTAAATGAAATCAGGAAAGCAATATGTAAAGAAAGTGAAATTATCAACAAAAAAAACAGATATTGTAAAAAAAAAAAAAAAAAAAAAAAAAAAAAAAGAAAATAAAAAAAAAAAAAAAAAAAAAAAAAAAAAAAAAAAAAAAAAAAAAAAAAAAAAAAAAAAAAAAAAAAAAAAAAAAAAAAAAAAAAAAAAAAAAAAAAGAACCAAAGTGAATTTCTGGATCTTAAAAATACAAAAATTTAATAGGAAAATTCACTAGAGGGGTTCAAAAAACAGATAAAAGCAAGAATCAGTTAATAAAGTCAGGTTATTTGAAATTATTGGGTCTAAAAAACAATCCAAAAATAGAATGAAGAAAAGTGAAAACAGGCTAAGGGACTTATAAGACACCATCAAGAAGATCAAAAAGAATGAGAGAGAGAGAGAGAGAGAGAGAGAGAGAGAGAGAGAGAGAGAGAGAGAGAGAGAGAGAGAGAGAGAGAGAGAGAGAGAGAGAGAGAGAGAGAGAGAGAGAGAGAGAGAGAGAGAGAGAGAGAGAGAGAGAGAGAGAGAGAGAGAGAGAGAGAGAGAGAGAGAGAGAGAGAGAGAGAGAGAGAGAGAGAGAGA
>PVKZ01004312.1:0-88573 GCA_004027375.1 Macroglossus sobrinus
CACAGCAGAAAGAATTTTGCTTGTACGTTTCGCCTCCTCCCTGGCATTTGCTTTTAAAGTGAAAGCATCTGGGCAATACAGAGCTCAGTTAAGCTGGACGGGAAGAGTCTCTGGTTTAAAAGGCAGTAGAGACGAACAACAACCAATTTCAGCCTTTGTTTCCTTCTTCTGTACAACACTTTTTATTAGCCCAGATGATGTACTCAACTCCAAAACATTCATATGGAAAAAAAATTGAAGAATTGTGATTAAAATTGATTTTTTCCCTTTGGGAAGTTGGAATCAAAAATGGTTACCTGCTCATTTATGAAACAGATTTATTCTGTTGACATGGAGGCTTGTTTGAAATGTAATTGAATTTCTGTTACCTAATGGAAAGTGACAGTTAACAGTATTTATTTTCCATTTGTGTCTCAGCAGATAACATAACACAATTTTGATTTGTAGTTAGCTTTGGAATCTGAGATTGTTCTATCTCTGTAATTGAAAAGATGGGAGTGTGATGGCCCCAATAGAATCCTTTTTTGTCTTTATACAACCAGTAAAGGTAGCTCAAATACAGTAAACAGCCACTCTTCCATGATGCTAATGGTTATATTCAGATGTACTGTGTGCGGCGTGTCTTTCTTATTAGGTTCTAACACATCCTTCTGTGTTGATAATCTCTCCATTTAGAGTCACATTTTTTCTTTCTCTCTGCAACTAATTTCTGTAAATAACCTCTCCTCTGTCTTCTCCCCCTCCCTTTTGTGCAAAAATGACTTCTGTCTTGGAAATAAAGTGAATATTCTCCACGACAATTTCAACTGTTCCCGTCTAGCTGACATTTCTGGGGGCCTTGTGTATGGGAAGTGGATGTCGTGGGTGAAAGACGATTATTGAATGGGGTGGTAGTTCAACACAGGGTTTTCATGGCGGGGAACAGGATGCTCCCTTTGACCTGGTGCTACTCTTTTTCTTCATCTGAGTCCAGAGTGAGAGGTGCAAGAGTATAATGATTTTCAAAGTAGACTGAAAATGGGACAGAATGTTCATTAAGATGGTTTTCTTCTTCATTTAGAGAATTTGGAATCAGAAGTTGAGCCTGTCTCCCCCAGGCAGAGATTCATTTGTCTCCCTGTAACTTTAGCCTTTGGACCCCCTGCTTTCCCAGAAACCCCTTCGAATGATAATTCCTGATTGCTATTTGAGAAACACTGAGCATGCATGAGAAATGGCAGTTATGGAGGCTTCACGGCCATGGGACATGATTGTGGAATGCCCTGCCTGGCCCTGACTTTCTAGGTGACCATGAGAAGTTCACTTTATTCACTTGCTATAAATGAGGGCCTCAAAAGGCCTTCAACAGTGGTTGAATGAAAGGTCTTCAGTGAAGCCACAGTGTTTGGATTCAATAAAACCAGCCCTCTGCCTCAGGGCCACCTCTATCAAATGCCCTGTCAAAGTGCCCACATTTCAGACATGTGGCCAAGATGGACTGGAGGGCAGGGGCCATGAAGAGGTTGGCCGAATGCTAACCATTCATAACAGCTTGCAAGGAGAGAACAGACATCGTGGCTCTTACTAATTTTAAAGTCGCCCATCAGTCTCTGTGGGCAGTGCCTTTCTCCTCTAGAAATATAATTCCAGCAAGGACATTACTCAGGACAATTTTGTTTTTTTTTTTTTGTCTGCGATGTTTTGTAAACAGTTATGAAGCCATGAAATCAAACCTTTTATACATCAGATATCGTAACCATCAATTATTATTCTATCATCAAACCATTTCCTTGTTCATGCTGAAAAATGAATCAAGAAGGAAGATGGATTTTGGAGGTGGCTTGAATCTAAGAGTGGCGAGGGACTCATAAGAATACAGAGTGTCTGCCTCGAGAGGGACAATTTGGGGTGAAAAGAAGAGAATAGCAAGTGGCTACTCTTCATGCAGGAACATCGTTGCTTCAGAGTGAATGTTTAATTTCAGAAGCAGCACAACCTGCAGGAGGATTTTAGAAAATGGCTAATCAGTGAACATTTATCGAGCACCTATCGCATGCCCAGCACTATGCTGGGTTAAATGGGCAAATGATAAAAAGGCCTCAGACAGGAGTTTTACATTTGAGAGTCATTCGTTCCAAGTACCAGAAAATCTTGGCCGCCTGCTTCAAAACACATGCACTATTTTTTTTTTTAATGTGGGCGAGGAAGGTGCATTTTAAACTTTTCATCAAATGCTGACCCTTAAAGAATCCTCTTTGATGGTCTTTGAAGCTACCTGCAGTCTCTCTCAACTGATATTGCTACTTACTAAATAGACCCCAGGCTATTGAATGACTTGATGACTCAGTTTCTCTGTCAATAAAATTATGTCAGTAATTTTAGCTACCCCATAGGGCTATTTGCAATTTGCTACAGATTTTAAGGATGAAAGGCTCTAAATCACTACTGCTGTTATTATTTACTTAACAGCTAGACTTTGGTTCTCGTCAACATGAACCTCATTAACCCTGGACCTGGGTGGTTTTGCCAGATAAAACCCTTCCAAGTCGTGGGGTCTGAAAGATCTTGTGCTACTTCCTTTGATAAATGTTGAAAAAGAAGTCAACTTTTATTAAGGTAAAATCTGAGTTGTATTCATGTATTCACTATTGCTGGGCTCAGAGATGATTATTTTGACTTCTAAGGTGTTATCTTTTATATATACTGAATTAGGTAGCAAATACACAAAATTAGGGGTTGATTTTTTTTCTCTTTATGAAGGAAAACCTGAAATGGGCCATTTGACATGGGTATGGCAGTTGCAAAATTTATTAGGGAGCCACTTCATTTTTGTCTTTCTGTTCTTTCATTTGTAGTGTATGGGCTTTCATCTCCAAGATGAAAGATAGTTGCTGAGTCTCCAGCCATTACGTTTATATTTCAGGCAGGGAGAGGAAGGGTAAGGGACAAAAAAAGGGGGAGTTCTAGTCTTCCATCATCTTTTAAGGAGTTTCTTGGATATTCTAGTCAATGACCTCTGCCTACATTTCATTGGCCAGCACTTACCTCTCTTCATGTAGCTGCAAAGGAAGCTATGAAATGTAGTCTTGACTGGGGCTTTATTATTAAAGAGAATGGGAGAATGAATCTTAGGTAGGTGGCCTACCTAAGAGATATTAGATAGACCTTCTCTGTGGCATTCAAGTACCAGTTTGTAAGCTGATGGGTCAGTTTAATAACAAGTTTATTGCATATGTCAGCTTACAGCCATGTGCCAAAGGTAAACTAGTTTATCTCACTGAAAATTATATGCATTTGTAGTTATGTGGGTATGTATATATACATACTTATTTTTACACAAGCATGTATTTTGAAATATCCTTACATAAATGCTTTATCACATAAGTATATATGTATGCTGGTATGCCTGTATCATGTAAGTTTTTAAGTTATGCAAAAAAAAAAAACCCAAAAAACTACAGTTTGGAAAAACATAAAAATATAAAAGCAGTAGGAAGTCAGTTTTGCCTTATTTCTGGATAATGAGGTCCTATATGTTAAAATGTGGCAAATTGAACAATGCTATAAACATATGAAAAAGACTTGGAGGCCAACTGTTCCTGTAAAGGCAGCTGAGAGTAAACACTGAAGGCAGGAATGCCAGAGTCCTCACGTTTGTTTCATGCTGCTCCCACGTAATCAGACCTGACCTTTAGATGCATGGGACCCATCAGACTGGAAATGGTGAATTAAATAAAAACGTAAATTGCAAATATGGAAATGTTTAATGTGCACATCACAAATAAAAAACCACATGTTTTTTTGATGCAGACTATAATTTCAACACACGTGGTTCTTATAGATGGGGTTGACTAATATGCAATGAGGATATGATGACTTTTGTATTTCTCAAAAAGTCGCTTTCTCGCCTGGAATTTTGGCCTGGACCTTGTCTCTAGTGATGCTGTATGAATATTTTAGTGTCAGATAGGTCTTTCTTGAAGAATCCAAACAGCCTAGGTAAATAGGTTTGTGATAGTTTATAAGACCGAAGTTACTTATAGTTGAGGGTTGGTAAGTCCTTAATTTAGCATGGCTTGTGCCACAGAGATTTGATTGGATACCAGTCTATGTCCACATGATCATTTAATTAAGAGTCATATTTTGACTTATTTGGAGAAGAAGGTCTAGATTATATCTCACATTTTCCAGATTCAAACAGTGAGCTAATTCTTCGACTCCACCAGGCCTGAGCAATGTGGTTAACTATTACTGCCCCAGGGCATGCTACAACCTTAAAAAGTCCATACACTTACTTCTGCATGTAGTCCTACACTCCAGACAGAACTGAGTCCCTTATGTCACTATTGCTCAGACAATAATTCTCATGCATAAGACAGAGACTTTTAATATTATGATGTCAATATATATTTTTTATTACACTGAAAACTATGGCTTTAGCAAATAATTTTTAATAGCAAAAGTCTCATTCATCAGTTAGGTTCTGTGGTTGGCTGTGGTGATCCATGCTGACAAATGAGGAAATCAGCGACTGAATTTAGAATCGGGTCCTTAGAGAAGTTGTGTAATAAAGAGCATAAAATTTTTACTACAGCTGTTCTTTGTGTTCAATCTGTGTATTTGGCAGTGACTTTTGGCAGCATTTATGCATTGGTTTTGGTATAGAATATTTTATCCCTTTCTTGGTAATGAGACCTATGGATTTAGTCAACTCGATTCTGTACTTCTTTTTACTGCTCAGTCCGCCAGTGGCCTATTAGATGCTATATTACTGTAGCAAGAGGAGTTGTTTAGGTTCTTATCATTAAACATTTAGTAAGCACATTTATTAAACACATATGTAGTATAAATGCTGTTTCACAGAAGGGAGGCTTGGGTGCTTCTAGATGTTTACATTTTGAGAAGAGTAAATTTGTATGACAGATCCTAGTAAAACCCAAGAACTTTATAGGAACTATGCCTCTTGGACATCTGTTTCTAGGATTTTTGGTATGGAATTGAACATAGTAAAAGCCATGCTTTATAGAGACACTGTACATTTTCTACTACGTTTTAAGATCAGACAGTACCTTTCACTATGAGTGTTCAATGCCTACCCCAGAATCTGGTACATGTAGGTACTTAGTATGTGCTGGTTGAAATGAACTAACCTGTTAAGAAGGTAAAATATCTCATTAGTCAGGATAAGGTAGGATATGCTGCATTAACAAACAATCCTCAAATTGTAATAGTTAATAAGAACTGTATGTATCAACGATAAGAATGATGACCAATGCTTCTTGAGTAATTACAACACAGTAAGCACTATTCTAAAGAGTTTACATGGATTTAACTCTTTTAATCTTCACAACTGCTAAATGAGATGTAAACTATTCTCATTCCTATTTTATAGTCAAAGAAACAGGCAGAGAAAAGTTAACCTTCCCCAGGTATCCAGCAAGTCTCAGTGCTGGGATTCTAACCTTAGAAGTCTGGTTTCAGTGTCCCAGCTTGTAAATACTACAAAATATTTTTGCAACCATTCAACGTTTTTGTCTGCCAAAGTATCAGTCCTCCTCTCTGCCTTTTTTTTTTTTTTTTTGGTCATAGCTCATGAATTTTGTTTTTCCCCCATCTGCCTATCTGATTAAGACGAGACTGTTCAGAATTTCTCTCCCAGGAATTGGAATATTGATTCAAATTGGAGCTAAAGGAGATGCTACATGAAAGTGGCAGGTAAAAAGATCTGTTAGTTCCTGTTATTTAGGTCCCTGTTCTATCCTAAACCTGACTCTCCAGTCTGTCCTTTGGTATTATGGGTTACCACATGTCCTCTCATTTTCTCTTTGTAAAAAATGATTTGGGGTTACATTAGCTGAAGATGGTTTCTGTTGTATGGAACCAAAGAACCCTGATTGACTCAGCGGACAGCTGACAGAAAAGTGGTTACATCTTTGTGACACATTTCTCTTTTGTTTCTGGCTTTTGGACATGGAGCAATAAAGACTTTGGGTGCAGGCAAATGGGGCTGTTTCGGCCACATTTTTCTTGTTTACAAATGGGATTCTCATTTGACGGTGATTGAATTGAATCAGATTGTGACAGGATCTCACTTCCTCTACTTCCCCTAATGCTCACGATGAGCTCCAGCTGTTAGTTATTTTCTGGCTCCTGGGATGGAAATAAACAATTGAGAATGGCTTTTTTTGACCTTATGGTAATGAATCCTTTTTTTTTTTTTTTTTTGCCGTGACCCTTTACTTCTAGATACAATGATTACGTATGGATGAATGAAATCTGTTCATTGGCTTTTACGAAGCCTTATACATCCCCATAATGGCCCATGAAGGTAAATTGTGTGTTTGTACTTTGAGGTAAGCTGAAGACCATGAGAAGCCCATGGACAGAAAGGAGATATTTTTAAATATACATTTCTGAGAAGAATGCATATCAAAGCATCACAGTCTCGTGGTTCAGAGTGAGGGCTTTGTGGAAAAGGCACCACAGGAATGTAGGTTTGAGTGTCCTGAATCGGCTACTTGGCTTTTCTGGGCAAGCTGCCTCTGCTTCTCTTCCCCATTTGTACTAGTCAGGCTGTGATGCCTACCTTGTGCCTGGTGTAGAGCAGCTGTTCATTAAATGATGCTCGTTATTACTAACATTGATTTGATACCCAGGACCCTTTCTAGTTTCAAGTAGGAGTCACTCTGACACTTTTTCACTGTCTTTTATGCACTGTGCTTCAATGCCTTTGTCTTGTCTTCTTAACGATACTTAAGTCCTTTGTCTTTTGTCTTCTTCCCTCACCATCAGACTGAATCAGTCCCCAGTATCTAACACAGTCCTCCACACATTACACATTTTCAATTGACAAAAGTAATTCTGTGTTGATTTGAATGATGCAACAGAGGGATATACACTTAGGAGTAGGTTAGATCTTGATATTCATCCTGGCACCTCCATTTTACCAACTGTGTGACCCTGCCCAGGTTTCTGCAAAGTAGTACCTGTTTCTTAGAAATGTGAGGATTACATAAACTGGAGTTATAAAGGCCTAGCACAAGAGGCTGGGCACAAAAATCAAGACACTCTTGATGATAATATCATTTTCTATGTGAAATGTGAATGGGTTACTACTTTAAAGCGTGCGTCACAGGTACATACAGCTAGGAATGCTGAAGTGGTAAAGTTCACACAGGTGATGGCTGCTGACCATGTTGCCATGAAGGCTAGGTTCTGAATTTGTGAATACTTCAGGCAAATTCTCCACTGGCCTGGTTGATTTAGATGAAGAGTCTGGCCTTTGCCAATGGGACTTAAATTCTAGTCTTCTCGGGATCAACTTAAATCGTTTGGAGGGTAGAGTTGACAGATAAAATACAAGACGACCACTTAATTTAAATTGCAGATAAGCAATGAATAATTTTTAGTATAAGTATGTCCTATGCAATATTTTGGACATACTAAAAAAAAATGATTATTTATTTGGTACTCAGATTCAATTGGACATCTTACATTTTTGTTTTCTAAACCTAGTAACCTGATGTGGGGTGATAGAGCAACTACTCCTATTAGTCTTGCTTGTAAAGACCTTCAGGGTGAAGTTGGGTTGCTCCACTGTCTGGTGCCCTGGATACAAACAAGGCTCTCTCTGATGCTTTTCCCACAAACCCCAATAGAATCCCATTTCACCTTAATTTTGTGTTCATCTATTTTAATCCATTTCATCAGATGAACAGCATTAACTCATCCTATTTATATGTAATCTATTTATAAGCACTGAAAAAGAGAGTGTATATTTGGCAGGAAATTCAGTTCCTATTTAGCAATTGGCAAACGTCAAGAGAGGTTTTGGCTTCGATAAACATCTCTAAAAGTTGTGATGGAGGGAAGGACGTTATTACCATCTTCTTCCTTTTTGGGTAAACTTACAAAATGAAAACACACACACAAAAACATCTTGTGATAAGGAATGGAAAGAGGTTTTGCGTTTATCCTTATGGAATATTCTTTGAAACTGTTTCTCAGTCCCAACTCTCAGGGCACTAACTAAACAGCTTTGCATTAATTGGAGAGGCAGCTGGGTTGAAAGCAATGATTGATGCCTCTGATGGACCACAGCATGGCCAGTCGCCTATGAAACTGCTTCCTCCAAAGCCTTCCCATGGGCTCGCTGGTGCAGGCGGGGCTCGGAGAGGGCAAGGGGCCTGGGGTGGTGCTGTGTTGCTGCCCAGCTAGAGCTGCTACTCTCAAAAAGCCTGATGGTTGGCATCCTGGAGCTGCAGACATGATTGATGCCGAAAAACTGGGAGCTCTTGTGATTGCATCTTTGTGGGATCATGGCAGGGGAAGAGGGGCGAGGCGGGGAACATAAAGGGAAATCCTTTGCTTGGTTTCTGATCTTTCAAAGGGAGAAATTAAAATTTGACTGCATAGTGGTTTGGTAGCCACGGATGAAGAGACCTGTGTGAATGCTGACTTTTGTTAGCAATCTACAAAGTCAGTGATTCTCTACCCACAGAAAGCTTGTACCAGTGGGTGGGGGAGGTTTAGACCTCACTAGACTTTTTTGGTAGCAACTCAGCTGATTTATGCTCACTCTCCCTTATTCCTTAATTTGCGACTTTACTATGCCTAAGAATTGCTTCTTATTTACTTTAGAAAAGAGAGTTTTTAGCAATAGACACATACTGTTTATTCTGAGAGAGAGACTTTTGAAATGAGAGCTCATAAAAATTAAGCCTTTCATGGAGAAGTTATAATTTGCATTTTAGGACATACCTATGTATTCACGGAAACTGAAGTATCATTCAAGCCATATTTTCTGAGTATTAACTAGGTACCAATCAAGGCACTGTATAGCTATTAAAATAGTAATAGTAATAACTAACAGTTATATAGGTTCTCTACCTGCCAAGGTCTCTTCTAAAAGTTTTATGCATTTATATATTTATCTGTCTCTTCATTCACTACATAAAAATAGCCTCGGCTTTGGCCCAGGCTTTCTCTAAGAAAATGCAGAAGGGAAGAAATATAGCAAATATAATTTCTATACTCAAAGACCTGGATTTAAGTACATTTACACCCTTAGTTATCAGAAAACAATTTAGGGTGACTTGTAACACCAGAATTCAGAGCAAGAGGAAGGTACTTGGGAATGGGATCCTTCGAGAAAGCATGGAGGAAAACTGTCATCCCTGATTTGAGCCTTGGAAGAAGATTGGGCTCTAAAGTGATAGAATAGGGCAGTGCGGTGGAAGAGCATGCCTTGGGAGGGAAGCAAAGCAGGCATGACAAGGTGACCTTTTGTAAGGTTCTCTGGGAAAAGGCATTCTGGGAGATGGAACATCAGGTCTTGACCACCTGCTTATTTGTAATTGACATGTTCTGTAGAATCGTGGACAGCCGTCCTGACCTCCCATCTCTTCACAGCCCCTCCTTTCTCAAAAGTGACCGGAATTGACATAATCAGGCCATTCAAAGCAAATCGTGATGGTTCTCTCTTTCAGTGCAGGAAGCATTTGTTGAGCAGCTATTTTGTAACTGGGGATGTATATGTATTATTGCTCTGGGGCACATCTGCATGCTGAGGTGGGAATAGAGGCCAGATTTTTGGGACAGTTCCCACGTGGGAGGTAAGTCTTAGAGAAGCCTCTGTGCTGACATATCTGTCTAGCCATCTCGGCCCTGCTCCCTCCTTTGGGCCTGCCTCCTTGCCTTCTCTTTTCTTTTCCTTCACCCACTTTTTTTTTTTCTGTCTCTGTGGAAGCAAAGCCCCTCTCACCGGTTTTCCGTGCTTGCTGCTGCCCGACATCCAAAGTGATAACCCTTTTTGGTTTGCGTCCATGGGGGTCCTAGTTATTTTCCTCCAGCTGCTCTGGCCATTTTCTCCTCAAATTCACGTATGTCTTCATTTCTCACATTCTCCAGTGAATTCTCTCTCCAACTCTTGCACTCTTCACTGATTTCCTACCAGATGTTTCTCTCTGACTTACTGCTTTCTCCCTGCTCCTTTTCTCTTTTAATTAATTAATTTATTCTTCTTGTCTGCTGGTCAAGTGCATGGGGCTTGGCATCAGCTGGACTTGGGATAAGATACTACTTTAGTAGCTGTGTGTTTGGATAGCCCTCCTAGCCTCAGGATTCTCATTCTTGGGGATAAAACTCCCCACCACCTGGGGATTTTTGTGAGATTAAATGTGATACTACAGGGTAGATGTGGAACTCAGCATCATACATGGCAGAAAGCAAGGGCTCAATGAGTTCCAGCCACAGCTATTATTTACTCAATAATGCTATATCTTAG
Organism: Macroglossus sobrinus; assembly: GCA_004027375.1. Taxonomy (NCBI): domain Eukaryota; kingdom Metazoa; phylum Chordata; class Mammalia; order Chiroptera; family Pteropodidae; genus Macroglossus; species Macroglossus sobrinus. Next base: position 10,265 of record PVKZ01004312.1, read on the forward strand.
TTCATGTTCAAGGGATACTTTTTAACATTTATGTGAGATGTACGTTGAAATAGAATGGCTGTACCTGACCTCTTGTTCACTACAAAACCAAGATGGGGAAATGGTGGGAAGAAGTTAATTTATTATGTCATTAAGATATATTGAGAGAGAGAGAGAGAGAGAAAAATTTTAAATAAGGTGTTTTGTTAGGTTCAGTTCAGACTTTTATAAAAAGTGAGGGAGACAAACTTTTTAAAAATAATTTTTTATTTTTTAATTACAGTTGACATACAATATTATATTAGTTCCAAGTGTACAACATAGTGATTAGACATTTATAAAACTTATAAAATGATCAACCCAATAAGTCTAGTACCCATCTGACGGCATAGTTATTACAATATTATTGACTGTATTCTCTGTGTTATACTTTACTTCCCCATGACTATTTGTAGATACCAATTTGCACATCTTAATTCCTTCTTCTTTTTCACTCATCACCCCCATCCAAGCCCCCTCCCATCCTGCAACCATCAAAATGCTCTCTGTGTCTATGAGTTTGTTTCTGTTTTGTTTGTTCATTTATTTTGTTTTTTAGATTCCACATGTAAGTGAAATCATATGTATTTGTCTTTCTCTAACTTATTTCACTTAGCATAATACCCTTTAGGTCCATCCATGTTGTTGCAGATGGTGAGATTTTTATTTATTTTTTTTATGGCTGAGTAATATTCCATTGTATATATGTTCCACTTCTTTGTTCATTCATCTATTGATGGCCACTTAGATTGCTTCTGTATTGCTGATTTTATCCTCTGCTTCATCTAATCTTCTGTTGATTTTCTCTAATATATTCTTCATTTCAGTTACTGTTCCTTCATTTCGGACTGGTTCATTTTATGATTTCAATATCTATTTTTATGTGTCCTATCTCTTTGTTGAAGTTCTTACTGGGATCATGGAACATCCTTATAACCAGTGTTTTGAGCTCTTTATCTAAGATGGAGATCGCTTGCTTCCATATTGTTTAGTTCTTTTTCTGGAGTTTTCTCCTGTTCTTCCATTTGGGACATGTTTCTTTTTCTCATTTTGGCTGCTCTCTGTGTTTGTTTCTATGGATTAGGTATTGCTGCTACTTCTCTTCTCTTGGTAGAGTGGCCTTATATAGTCGATGTCCTGTGGGCCCGGTAGCACAGTCTCCCTGGTCACCTGAGCTTGTGTGGGTTTTATTTGCCTTCCTGTTGTCACTGAGCCTTGATTGCTATTGGCAGTCAGTGGGAGGGATTGACCCTCGGGCTGATTGGTGTTGAGTACTGGTTATAACATTGGAGGAACCATTATTCAGAGGCTGATCCTATGCGGCAGGATTCGCTTTAACAAGGCTCTGGTGCCTGCTGAGCCTTCCCTTTGGGTATGCCTTTTGTGGAGGTGTTTAGGTGGTGCTCTGGTGTGGTCAGAAACTGGCCACCAGGTGTGTTGGTTCTGGGGCCTCTTGGGAAGAGCTCTGGTGCAGGCCAACGTCAGCTGCTGCCTGGGGCCACTTAGTATGAGCTACAAAATGATCTGCAGATGGTTGGTTGCCAGTGTGTTGGGCTTGGGGGTGCCTGGGAGAGGCTAACCTGCAAACTGAGGCCAGCTGCTGCTAGTGCTGGGCTTGGGGCTGCTTAGCAAGGGGTATAGGGCATGTTGCAGCCAGATGCTTATTTGGGGTTTGTGAACCTTTGAGAGATTTTAGGAAAATCTGCAGCATAAGCCAAGACAGACTGTATGGAAAACCACTGGAAGCAGCTTGGGTGGACTGCAAGTTGGGTGACGTGGGGTCTCAGAGGATCACCAGGGTAAGGCAAATGGGTTGATGGAGACCCAGACTTGGTGCCTGCCCTGCCTGCACCTGCACCTAGAGGCTGGGTGGGGGAGGGCTCAACAAAGGAATAGTGGCTTCTGCCTGCATTTCTGTCTGGGAAAAAGCTGCCTCTCTAGCCCTTGTACTGAAGCCAGAGAATTCAGTTCCTCCCATATGTGTGTCCCTGGCACCTTTAGAGCTGCTGCCCCAGCGCTGGAGCTCAAAGTGACTGAGTCTATCATTAAGTAAGTCTGGATGTGGGCCCTTTAAGCGGAGTGCGTGGGACTCCAGCCACTCTCAGTCAGCCACAATATCTGCTGGTTTTCACAGCCAGTAGTTGTGGGGACTTCTCTTCCTAGCACTGGAACCCTGGACTGGGGAGCCTGGTTTGAGGCTGGGATTCCTTGCTCCTCATGGAGACCTCCACACCTGAGATATCTCTCCCAATTTTGAACCACCGCACATGGATGTGGGACAATCCTTTCCTCATCTTCCCCGCTCTTACCAGTCTCTACGTGGTTTCTCCTGTATGTCCTTAGTTATAGAACTTCTGTTCAGCTACATTTGAGGCGATTCTCAATGATGGTTGTTCTGTAGGTTAGTTGTAATTTTGATGTGGTCATGGGAAGAGGCAAGCATAGCATTTATCGACTGCACCATCCTGGCTGGAAACCAGGAGGCAAATTTCTTAAACAAAAGAACGATACTGTGCACCCATTTCCAGGAGATTTGTCTGACAATTGGGTGGAATGCTTTAGGGAGATTAAAGATAAGAAGATCACTTAGGAGGCCACAGTGATGATCTGAGAGGCAGAAAGTGGGATAAAGACCCAGAGTAAAGTGACAGCAGAGAGGGAGGATAGATGGGGCCCATGAGAGGAGGTGCAGTGAGGGGAGGAGAGAGTAAAATGTGAACCGAAATTCTACTGTAGGATATGGGGAAAATGGTTGTTTCAAATTAATAAAAATGAGCACTTTGTAAAAGTGAAATCAGTAAGAAAAGAGACGCTGAATTAAATTTTAGGGAGACTGTGACTCTAATGTCACAGCAAATGGATCTTAAAATCAAAACTGAATAGAGATAGAAATAAGGGGCTGTTTTTTGGAATCACCAGCCCTGAGACATTAATTGAAAAGTTCTTTCTTTTCATTGGTTCAAAATATAGTTTTTCAGTGCGTACGTTGTGCAGGCATGATTCTATGAGCTAGAGATATGGAGTGAACAAAACAAAGAACTGCCCTCCTGTTGCTTACATTCCAAGTGTGAGACCGGCATAGGTACGCAGGGAAATCATGATTTAAATGACATTAACTTTGAGATGGCACCCTGCTCAGAACATTACTAGAATTATCTGTTATTTATTTCTTAAGACAACTCACTGACATACATACTATCAAAATCTCCAAAGACTTTGGCTTAAGACCCAGTTTTACAGGATGTGGACCAATGAAGCTGGTGAAGTAAGAAAGGAGAAGAAAGAAAGTCGAAGAAGTGGGAGAAAAATCAGAAGCAGCTAGTAGCAGTGGTCAATGTCAAGTGCTTTGGGAAGTTCATCTGAATAAGAAATGAGAAAAGACCTTAGGAGTTGGCTGGAAAGATACTACTGATGACTTCCCAGTGGTCAGGTCAATCTCCCCAAGTAGTACAAGTTGATGCCAGATATTGAATTCCTCCCCAGATCGAGTAAATGATTAGTGAGAAAATGGACATAGACCACTCATCCCAGGAGTCAGAGAGAGAAGGAAGTGCACTAAAACAGCAGTTAACAGACACAACCACACGAAGTGGTTTTCTACGTGCAGGGGAAATGCAGAAGGGAGATTGAGATGTTGGTGAGGTAAAGAAAAGGAAAGGCTGGGCCCAGGTGGCTGGAGGAGATGGGACTGAGGGCGACAGTGGAGGGGCCAGTGTTTGATGGCGGCGGGTGGGGGTGGCTCAGTTCTAAAAGAATGCAGGGGAGGTTGAGAAAGGGCATGGAAGATGTGGCTTTGCTGAAACAGAGCGAAATAATGGACAGGTGAGACTCTCGCTTCAGACAACTAACTTTCTTCAGATGATAAGGCTCCATGTTATCAGGTCCAAGTCTTGGTAGCAGACAGGACTGGTGACTAAAAAGAGGGAGGAGTATTTCAGGAGTAATTCTCTCCGGAGAATTCATCAAATGGGACTATTCAGTCAGTTGTATTGCTGATGTCTACCGCTGTTTATTTATTTTTTTGGATTTTTAAAATAGCTGTTCCTCTTATCCTGTTGGCGCATGTCTTGTTCTTGTAGAAAAATGCTGGTGATATTAAAAGGAAATTTGTATTTGCACTTTCGTTAGTCTTTCACATCCTCTTCCTGTCAACTTTATTAGTGTGAAATGCCATTAATCATTACAGTGTCATAAAACACATTTTACAATAAGATTATTTCCCCCCAAGGTTTATTTCTACCATTCTAGGAGATACTTGTGTTGGAAATAGCTTTCATTTTGGGCCTTTCATCTTGAACTCCATAGTTATTCCTGGGACTATTGCCCCTTAGTTGATAATTGGTTTTGGATGCCTGTTAGAGACTTTGTAATCTCCTGAGGGAGCTCTGTAAAGAAATAAGTTAGGACAGTAAAAAGACCCTTAGTTTTTGAACAAAACTCACCCTATGGTCTTTCCCTAGGACCAGGTGTTCAAAGTCTGGGGGGTTGAGAAACCCAGCCAGGGTCATCGTAAGTTAGAAAGGGGTTCTTTGCCCTAGGGATACTGTAAAGAGTGGCCAGCTCCTGCAGGCTCTGAAGAATGGAACCCAGGGTTGTTGGTGAATTGAATGGACTAATATAGTTCAAGTTTGGGGTATAGTAGTAGGTTAGCTGGAGGACTGAAATGGGTTGAGGAAGATCCAATATTTGCTAGGTCCCTAAAGAGTATTAATTTGGAGGGCATCCTGAAAAGGTGTGTGCGTGTGTGTGTGTGTGTGTGTGTGTGTGTGTGTGTGTGTGGTGAACAGGTACAAATATGAGAGAAGGTGCTAGAAGGTCAGCTGGTTGTCATTCTTTTTTGTCATATGGTTAACTCGTAAGTCTTCTGAATGACAGACAACTCTTTTCTGTTTCAACTCTTATACCCAAGACAGGTCTTTTTTCTGAGCATGTGACATTTATTAAATGCTTAAAGAATCTAATTGGTCATTCTTTTTTTGAAGCAATAGCACTTCTTTTATTGCTGTTCCTTATATTATGACTTTTCTGTCTTCTTTCAGTGAAAATGCATAAGATTGGGGTGTTTGATGTCTTTCCTTTAGAAATTTGTGAGTGTGCTGGAGGTTGTGGGGAGCAGAACATTTTATTGGTCTGAAATGGGAGATATTGTTTTTTTTCCCAGGACACAGTTACTGAGTCATTTCATTGGTAAAAATGGTGCTTTGCTTGGCTTTTTACTTAGTACTCTTAAAAGATGAGAAAAGAAACAGTTATATTAATAGATGAAAAAAGGGATAGTCCCTTTTTATCAGTTAGGGAGATTTGGCTTCAAATAACCAAAGGATCAACTTTAAATGGCTTAAACATTAAAGAAGTTGATTATCTCATAAAGCAGGATATGGTATGCAGGCTCAAAGATGGCTCCCAATGGTCTCTCCTCCTTGGCACTCATGCCTTCTTGTAATTCTCTGCCCTTGGTGTGGGCTAGATTTTGTGACTCATTATAAATCAGTGATTTTCAACTGGGGGTGATTGTTCCCCAGAGGACATTTGACAATGTTTGATGACTTTTTTTTTTTTGTTACAACTGGAGGTGGTAGTGGTAATGCTGGCATCTAGTGGGTAGAGGCCAGGGATGCTGCTAAATATCCTACAATGTACCGCCCCATGGTACATTGAAGAATTATCCAACCAAAGAATTATCCAACCAAAATGTCAATTGTGCCAAAGTTGAGAACCTCTGCACTAAAAGAATAGAATACAGCAGAGAGTAACAGATGTTACTTCTAATATTAGGTTATTGAAAAGACTGTGGCTTCCATATTGGGTACTCTCCCTCATTCTCTCCTGGCTTGCTTGCTCTGGGGGAAGCCAGCTGCCATGCAGTAAGGCTCTATGGAGTAGCCTGTGTGAGTGAACTTGGAAGTGGCTCTTCTGGGTCTGGCAGACTGCTACGGCTACATGAACGAGTTTGGAGGTGGAGCCTTCCCCAGGTGAGCCTTGAGATGGCTGCGGCCCTGACCAAAACCTTGATTGCAGCCTGTGGAAGACCCCCAGCCAGACTCACTCAGCTGCACCCTCTCAAATCCCTGATTTGTATCACTGTCAGATTCCCGATCCACTGAAGTTATGAGATAATGTTTGCGTTTTAAGTTGTTAAACTTTGGAGTAATTTGTTATGTAGTAATATATAACTAAATATAAGAAATATGAAGGCAGGGCGGATTCTGGAATTGGATCTGGGCCTGTCATCCAGGCCCAGATTCTTTTTGTCCCCTTGCTCAGTCATCTTCTGTGCACTGACTAGTTCTGGGGTTTTTCTTTATGATCGTTACGATGGCTGCTCTTGGCGTCATATGCTCAAATCTAAAAGTGGGAGAAAGTTAACTCTTAGGCATCTCTGTTGTTGAGAGATAAAAACTTCCTCAGGTGATACCTGCAGGACTTTCCCTTCAGACTCCTGTGATGGTGATTAAGACATAGTCCAATCTCCTAGACTAAGGCAGATTGGGGAAATAAGTGTTAGGCATTTTTGGCTTCTATGCTGGGAAGTGGTCTCTATCAGTGAAAAAGGAAGAGTAAGGCTGCAGAAGAGACAATTCCATATCTTTCCCTCTGGAAGTCAAGGCCTGTAGCTTTGGGCACCTTTCCCGTGGGGATAATAGCCATATTCTGAGTCCTAGTCTCTAGGTTTCTGGGCACTGATTGCTTGGGCAATTATATGTTCCATTTTTTGTTTTTTGTTTTTTTTGCTTTTTTGTAGCAGATATTTTCCCACTGAGCTAGGCTTGCATGCAGGGAATGGGTGATACAGAAAGAGAAGGCATGGATTGGTTCAGGTATTTTTCTCTTGGCTGCTGGTGGAATCTCGGGGGAAGGCTGCTGTAATAGAGAACATTGTTTCCTCTGAAAGTTTGGGCAGCCTTATTGAAGAGGGATGGACTGTGATTTAATAGTTTTGTTTTCCATTAAGCTTCAGTGCAATCCCTGTTGCTTCTGACTATGACCATAGCGTTGTGGAAATTATGGAGAGAAAAATCACATATTTTATCCTCATGACTGCATTGGAAGTGGTGAGGAGATACAGAATACATATGAGGGTGAAAAGTTTGTAAACACAATGACTTGCCAAAGGATGGCTGAGCGCAAATTCTGATTTAGCGATAGAGACCCATGGTGGTATCTGACTTGCAAGAACTGGTAGTTTAATATAGAGAGGAAAAGGATTAGAAGGAAAGATCATGGAATTGGGAGAAAAATGTTTTCAAATCTCAACTCTGCTCCTTATTAGCTGTGTGATCTTGGCCAAGTCATTTAAACTCTTGGAAGCTCATTGCTAGAATCTGTAGCACGCGAAAGCACCAACATAGAACATAGTAAGTATCGTATTTCTGTCTCTCTCATGAAAAGTCAAATCCAGTTGCTTCCCTTTGGTAGAATCTTGAAGTTTGGGTTTTGTTTCCCTTCCCCCAGCTTGTTCTTCAGAGCCCCTGTCACCCCTTCACTCCTCATTTCTCCCTGACGATGTACACATCTGAGGGACACAGACACCATTTGGAGACAGGAATTTAATTTCTTACCCATCAGAGGCATATTTGCACTTTGACAGAAGAGGACTGAATGGAAACCAGCTAAAAGCAAAAGCATAAATCGTGAATAACAGGACATCAGTGGATTTTTTTGGGGGAAAGCTGTGTCTTTCCCTGGCATCTTAAAACACCCTATTTACGCAACTGCCTCTTCCTCTGCCCAAGACTGCCTTTAAAAATGCAAAGTTCCCGTTAGAACGAAAGGACTGCATACAACACCAGATTATCCCCTCTTTACTTCAATGGATGACTTTTTACTTTTTTCTTTCTCTTCAGTATGCCATTTAATTAATCTCCTAAAGCCTTGGTTTCTTCATCTATAAAACTGGATTAACAATCGTAATAATATACATTGGTTACCTGAGCATGTGTTGTGTGCCAAGACCTGTTATAACACTTTATACACATTCACACGTTTAATCCTTACAGTAGTCTTAACAGCTGAGTCTCATTATGCCTATTCTGTATGTACAGAGCTGAAGCTAAAGTTACTGGCCCAAGGTCACACAGCTGGTCAGTGGAAGAACCACGATTTCAGCTTGAGTAGTATGGGTCCTGAATCCTTGCTCCCAACCACTCCACTGTCCTGATGTCACTGGAAACCTTTGATGATTCATTGAGACGATATAGGCAAAGCGATACAATGATTCCTCGTTTGCGGTTATTATTCTTGTTATTTTCTATTTATTGGGTTACTTTCTAGAGAAAATCTGAAGTATGTTCTTACATGTTGATGAGGTTGATGACCCTTAGAAATTGGCAGACAAGAAAATGAAGGAAGTCCTTTCCCTTCTTTTGTTTCAAGTTCAACCGCTACCACCTAGAAGGAGAACGTTCATGTTTTAAATATCTGAAGGTGAATGGATAGGTTTTATGACACCCATTTCAAACACAATAAAGGGGAAGCAGTGATGGATCACGTGGCTAGTTACCAGTGCAGTGGGAACTTACTCTTCAGGTAACCTGTACGACCCCAGCGGGAGGTGGATTTGGATATGGTGGGAAAGGAACTAGCAGGGGACCTCCGTGGTGGAGAACAGTCATGTCTGGTATTAGATCACGATTGTTTTGGATCCAATACCAACATCATGTCTGTGTCACTACATAATGCACGTCACGAGAGGGAGGCTTGTGGCGGGATCAATCATGTGTCTTAAAGTTGTTGCGAAGGAGAAGTGAAGGCCAACGACCAAGCCGGTTTGTAGGGACCCAGGGAAGTAGCAGCTGTATTACGGAAGCTGACCCGCTGCTTAAACCTGTAGCCGTTTCATCAATCACCTACCGGCTGGGGCTCCCGGAGGTCAGTCAAATGATTCCGTTAATCGCCTGCTCATTCTCAGGTTCTCGCTTCAACAGTAATAAATTTTTAAAACTTTTTAAAAAATGAAAAGTTGGCTGACAGGTGTGTATGGAAGAAAAATAATGGAAGATGGAAGAACAGTCATTTAGGAGCGAGCCATCCGAGCAAGGGCGGGAAGGAGGGGGATGCTCACTGACTCACAGAACTGCGCCTGGAGGAGAGAGGGGGCGAGGTCCTTGATTTACCCAAGGTGTGCCACCAACGCCTCTCAGTTCTATATTCCTCAGGATCAAGAGTCACCAGTACTGAGTGAGCAATGCCCAGAGCCCCAGGCAGGGACATTTGTTACAGAATTAACCACACAGATAAGGTCCTCTCAGTGACAAGCTCTGATGAACAGGCTCCTTTGAAATCAGAGAGCTGCCTGACCCACTTCTCACTTGTCATCTAAAATATCAGCCTTTCTTTTGTTATATGGCTTATTGGGGAAAACAAAACAAAAAAAAAGCACACTCAGACCCTTAAAGAGATATATCTGCTTTACTGTAAACAAATTTCTTTGTGTGCAAAAATAGATGCTGGTATTGATATGGAGGAGAAGAGCCACCAAATAGAAGCCCTGAGCAGGGAGTTAGAATACTGCAGTTGTTTCAAGATGGTGGGCCTCTGGATCAGAAAGGCTAGAAAGGCTTAAGTCAGTCCTGATTCTGTACACCTAGCTGCGTGACCTTGGGCAAGTTACTTAACCACTCTGAATCTCAGTTTCCTAATTTGTAGGAAACAATAGGCATTTTCCCCCCAGAAGATTGTTGTAATGCTCACACGAGAGCCTTTACTCATTCAAAAGATGTTTATCTGTAAAATAAATATTCTATAATAGCACAGAGGTTAAAGGCAAAGCTTCTGGAAGCAGAATCTGTGTTTGAATTCTGGTTTCTCCACTTACTAGGATAAGTTACCTAAGGCCTCTGAGCCTCAGTTTTTTCATCCATAACAAAATGGGGATAAGAAGTGTATCTTATGGGGTTCATAGCATTGTTGAGGATTCAATGTGTTTCTGTAGGGACTGCCTTGAGAATAGTTCCTGGCACTAGTTAGTGCTGTTTAAGTGTTAGTCATTATTGTGCGGTAGAAACAATGGCAAACTGAGAGAAACAAAGGAGAAAAAGCGACAGAGACAAGATCTTTGCCCTTCATGAATCTCCTGGTTTACTGAGAGAAGACATATAAAGTGATATAGTGCAGAGCTTGGCATATATGTATTCATTAGATGGTAGCTGTAAGTGTCATCATTGTTACCAAATTTACTTGGCCTGAGTCACCAGAAGCCAGAATCTGAAAGGCAGAGATAAGCTATAAGTCACGTCTAGTCCATACGTCATGCCTACACCTCCTTCCAGTTCCTCATCTTGCATATGGGATGGATGTGTCCTTTGAGATAGGCAGGGAAATAGAGGTGGCTGCCTGACAGCCCACTTATGTAGCATATTTTCACCCACGATGAGAAATGTTGAGCTTCTCCATCTTTGGTTGGTTGATTCAGTTGTACATTACCTGTGCCCAAGAGAACACAGACTGCAACATACCGGAGTATCTTGAGTGATTAATTCCATTCTCTTTCAGCAAGGAGTTGCTGTTGAGAAATGTGTCCCGGGAGGCCAAAGGACCAGGAGCAATGGCAAGGTCCACCCAGTGATATCTTCCTACATACAGTGGGCACATGCCTGGGAAGTCGAGGGTCAAGTGAAACGAAACCTGTTTTCTCATTAACTTTCATTGCACGATTGGAGATTAAGTCTACTGAAAAAAATTAACTCCCAAATCTCTAATTTCCATAGAAACGTATACTAGAAGAAATAATAAGGCTGTGTATTGTCTTCCTGGCCAATATTTTTCACTCATTAGTTGGAGGACAAATAAAAGGAAAGGCTTTTTCCACTTTCCTCTTTCCTCCTATCTCCACCCCCTTCCTGCAACACACACACACACACACACACACACACACACAGGTAAAAGAGCATCAAAGACACACCTGAGCTGCCAGGATGCAGCTCCGAAGCAGGTCACAACACATTTCTGAGAACAAAAACTGCGATCTCCTGCCCCTTCTGCTTCCTGGGGAAGTTGGTTGCTTTATTTGGCATTTGTTTAGCTTTTATTTACAAAGTTTAGGCAGCAGCTGCGACTTCAGCAGGTACACAGAGAGAAGAGCTAGCAGGTTGCCAAGTTCCACAAGTACAAATCCAATGTAACGCCACGTTCCGTGGGTTCTTGGTATTATGTGAAATTAAACCGCGGACCATCAAGTAGCTGTATGAGAAGGGATGCTTCCACTGATCTCTGCGTGCCAGTGGTCAGCATTAAAGATGAGATGCGTGTCTGGCTGGGAAGCATTCGCACAGTCCTACTTGAAACGGGGAGGAAGGGGGTGCGGGGGGCATCGTGGTGGGGGAAGAGCCAGTGGATGGGCTAGATATTGGCTTTCTGGTTGAATTGGGCTGGGCCTCTCTAATAATAGCTATGGGAAGGACAGGCCAATTTGCTCTCCTGCTGCTTTCTAGAATGCTTAAATTCCTTTTTCTCAGTGGCCCAGTTATGTACCTTAAGCATATGGGGACTCCAGCAACTATCTGCCCCAAATCACACAACCCGAGCACATTTCTAACAATGTGCCATTTGGGTGGGGAGCAGAGAGCAGGGGAAGAGGGAGGCAGAGATGGCCCCGTGGCAGCTGAGTGTGGGAGCTGCCAGCCACCCTTGCAGAGGGGACTGCAGAGGAAGTTGCAGTGCCTGAGGACACTGAGTGTGTCAGCGGAGCATTGCCACCATCTGCGGCAGGAGTGGGGAGTGAGGAGACCATGTGTGAGTCGAGGCAGGAGAGTCTGCCTGGTTCTGGCTGGTGAATTCTGTTTGTTTGATTTCACTTTTTTTTTTTTTTTTTGGTTTGGAGAGCTAGACACAATGACAACACATACTTGGCCTAACTACCCAGGATGCAAGATAGAAGAAATTTTTTTCTCTCCCCCTGCTACTTCTTTCTCCACCATCTCGAGCACCTCCGTGTCCTCTTTCTCCAGCTCCAGACATTCCTCCATGTGACCCAGGAATAGGGTTGTACAAGAACTACTCATTAGATTCATGTTCTTTCTTTCTCAAGATGCCTGGGAAATAACGAAACCTTGCGTTGCTCGTGCCTAGCAATGGGTCAGTTCCAGGCTTCTCCTCCATCGGCACTATATATATTTATAGGGAAAAAAATGAAACCAGCAGGCTATTGGCTCACTCAAGCCTAAGAGCATTTTATCGTTAAAGCATTTGGAAGAGCATGGAATGTGGTTTTTGCCACTTGGTCAGCACAGAATTGGAAGGCCAAAGGAGATCAGATGGGGAAAGGCAGCAACCAATTTTGCCGGCCGATTGAAGGAGGAATGCTAACTAACACCAATGAATTTTTTTCTCAGCCTTGTAAGCTAGTCTTTTGGTTCAAGGAGCAAACAGTTTCTGTTTGTCAGTTTTTGCTGTGAGAAAATGTATCTGGAACTCGGGCACTTAAGCTCAGGGACGCACTTTCTGGTCACTAGGAGCAACCTAGGGGAGGGTGTCACAGGTGAGGCTTTCTGTTCTGCAAACAGGCTCAGAGGTGGAGTTGGATGAGAGCTGCAGGGAGGGATGTGAAAAGACGAATACGACTTCGTCCCTTGTCTTATAAAGCTCCCAGTGTGGGAATTTGTCAGTGTGTTAAATGAAAATGGACACACAATGTGGAAATCCAGAGACTGACCTTCGTTCAGGAGCTAAGAGAACCCAGGGGAGGCCTTGGGCTGGAGGTCTCCGAAGGCTTCTGAGAGGGAGGACACACTCTTCAGGATTCATGAAGGACAGAAAGGACTGAGCCTGTGTGCAGGGTATGGATTTGGTAAAAACATGATTTTGCCAGCACCTGTTTTTTCTTGTGTGTCAACTTAAGTGTTGTTTCTATCACCTTTTAAAATTAGAGGTCAAGGCTGGAGACAATTCCTGGTACCTAGGACAAAGCCTGACGTGTGATGCTCAAATACCAGTTAAATGTATGAAACCATCTTATGGGCCATTGCTTGGACTTGAATGGAATTTTTTAGGGGGTAGCTAATTCTCTGTCTGTCTGTCTGTCTGTCTTGTATTTAAAAGTGTTATATAAAGTCGAGATGGGCTGCACGTAGGGCTACCGTCTCGACTCCTTATGCGTGCTTGGTGCATGATAGTATATTAGCACAGCAGCCTTCATACAAATCTTATACTTGTTTTAAACATGACAAAACTGAGGCTTTAGAGAGAATAAGTCACTTGCTGGTGACACATAGCTAGTGTCTCTCCCATCTGTCTGACCCCCACCCACACCCAACCCCGTCCCCGGGCCATCTCATGTTAATGTTCATAGATGATTGGAAAGATTGGAGGGCCAGTCTTTTAAACAAGGGACTAAATGAAATGAGGGAATTTTATTTCCCTCAGATTTCATCTCTCTCAGAGAGATTTACGTCTTCAAATTGTATTTCGTGGGGCCTTTTTACGAGTAGCCAGATTTATAGGTAATAATCAATAGAGTTCTGAGCTGGGTTTCTCTTGCATATATATACCTTTGTAAAGAGCAGGAAGGTGGATCAGGGAGGTGCTGGTCTTCATAGTCCCCAAGCACCCTAACTGAGCTGAGACTAGTGGCGGGATGGGGGAGGGAGACAGAATCTTCACTAGGAGAGATGCTCGGGGAGTGGTAGGGGACCAGCTCTACATCTGAAGAAAACAAACCAGCAGAGGAGGCCCACCTGTCAGGAGAGAGCATTAGGATCACAACAGAGTCTCCATGTGTATGTTTTTGAAAATGGATCCCCATCAAGGACACCTGGCTCAGTATATCCTAGAGCACAAGGGACCTAGATGTGAGTTTGTTTTGATGTCAGGCTGACCCCTGCAGAACCAGACGCAGCTGGGATGCCTGACCTTTGATAACCACGTGTTTTGTGCAGAGGCGTTAGATACTCACGTAACCCACGTGTGCTTATGTGTGCGCGCCTGAGTCCGTTCCTGTCTTGATACCTTCCTTTTGTGGGTGACTTTCTTGCCTTTTTGGGGGTGCCACGTTTAATGTCCACAGGGCTTTAGCATTTAACAAGACATGACGTGGTATGAGGGCTTGAGCTATTTCTTCTAGGCCTGTCTGAGTTAATTTCAGTACCCTAGGAGACCAGCAAACCTTTAAAAGGCAAAAGAATGAATTGCTAATTATGAGATTTCAGGGTATTGAGAGAGCAGTGTTATAATAATGTCCAGGGCAAAGGGCTCTTCCCAGATGCCTTTCCAATATGATTGCAGAGGCCACTGGTTCCTAAACGTTGAGGCGTATCGGAATAGCTCGTGGAGCTTATTAAAAATACAAGATCTGGAGTAGGATCGTAATGTAGACACACAGGTTTGGAAGAAGACTCGAGGACCTTAACGTCTGAGACCCTGCAGTGTAGCTGGCTCCTTAATGTGCTTTTTTTGGTGGAGAGGTAAAGTCACTGGTATGAGTGTGGGAGTGTGTGTGTGTGTGTGTGTGTGTACACGTACTTCAGGACCTAGAGCCATTATGACTTTGGGCTGTTACCTAAGCTATAGACATGGCTTCTCTCTTAACAAAAAACAAGCACTGAGTATTTCCTTGTTCACTGGAGGGATTCAGCTGCTGTTGCCTTTTTCTTGGGGACTCTCCTGTGAATGTCATGTCCGACCCCACTCAACTGCCATCAGCTCATTCTGCTTCCTGGATGGCTGGGATGTCACTGTCGACTCCCAATATTTTTATATTTATACTTTCTATAGCTTTTCTTATTCAAATGTCATAACATCTTCCTTCATTCCCTTCCTTCTATCCTTAATTCCTGTCTCCTTTCTTTTTCTCCTTCCCTCTTTTTCTCCTTTGCTCCCTTTCTTCTTCCTTCTCTCTCTGTTTTTATTCCTTTGTTCTATTCCTCCATTCCTCCCTCTCTCTCTCCATCCTTCCCATCTAAAGATAAGGAAATCAGTGTGAAACTTAGTATTCAGCGAAGCATCTATAGTTTTTTCCCATTAGCCTGTATGTATTATATATATGCTCATCACTTGTGCATTTGTATTGGCAATGCATGCTTATAAATGCTGCCATAAACTCAGTTCTTCAATCCAGGATGAGAATGGAGTTGTTAAAGACAGTTGATGAGGTGGCATCTGTTGGCCAACAGTTTTATGCTGCAGTAGCTCTGAGCAGATAACATTAATAGGAATCACATTTTAAAGTTGTAAATTTGATGTAAAATACTAAATTTGACAATAATTGCGTTATAAAGCAAAAATTCTATTTATTAAAGGGCTCCCATCTCTCCTTCATGTGAGGGGCTCTGGAATTCTTGCTCATACCTGCCCCTGGCAATTATCATGCCTTTTCTAAAATTCTGTTTTATTTTTCCATTTTCATAACAACTACATTATGATGTGACATATTTTTTTCCAGATATTTTGCTTGAATAAATAAATAGGATATTAAATTCAACTGGGGTATTAGATTATAAATTAGTTCTGTAATAGGCGTCATAATGTTATTTAGATTTTCAGTTTACACAGACCTTGTAGCAACTCCCCAGAGCTATGCTACAGAATTAGAAGTAGATAGAAGTTGATGTAAGAAAATTGGTTTTTGTAATATGCTGATGCCAGTAGAGTTGTACTGTGTGTAAAGGTATTTAAATGGAGCATTCCGACTTGTGCAGAAAAAAGATTGATAATGATTTCACTGATTGACTTGCTGGTGCTAATATTGGCCATGTACAAAAACTAAAATAATTCTTTCCAAAATTAAAGCAGTGTTTATGTACGGAAGGCTAAAACAATCCAGCAGGAGGACCTATATCAACTGTTCCATGGATGAATGTTTTTCTTTCATCTGATCAGTATAATAATGACATAATCTCCCAACTCTTTCCTGGTGATCAAGTTAGTCCTTTTGATTACATTTCACATCAAGGAAGATACACACCCAGCAACACTGTGTGATGACTAAAGTCTCTAGCAGGTAGGATATAACCTCACTGAATTAAGACCTACTGTACACTAATGGAAAAGCATGCATACTGAGTAGAAAATGTGGATTAGCCAGGTGAGTGCAGTAGCAAGGCATAAAGAGAGCATCTGGGTAGCAAAAGGCAGCTGTCTTGGTAGCGAGTGCTTTATCACCAAATGGGGTGGCAGACTACGGCAGGGGTGGGACAGAGCTGGCATGCTGCCTGTTTTTGTATAGCTTGTGAGCTGAGAGTGGTTTCTGTGTTTTTAAATGGTGGAGTAAAAATTAGAAGAAGAAGAATGCTTCATAACACAGGAAAGTTACATGAAATTCAATTTCAACATGGATAAATAAAGTCGTAACAGAACACAGCCATACTCGCTTGTTTACATTTTGTCTGTGGCGGCTCGTACACAGCATCAGCAGGACTGAGTGGCTCAGACAGAGACCAAATGGCCGGCAAAGCCTAAAATAGTCCCTCTCTGGCCCTTTACAGAAAAAGTTTGCTGACCTCTGCTTTTCACCGCTGTGCTCTGGTCCCCATGGAAAGCCCTATGCCGGGGAAGGACCGTGTGGGAAGCCCTGGCCACTAGTGAGCAGCAGTGCTTTACTTAAAAGGGATACTATGAGATAGGAAATGAGAGGGATTAGATTCGTGGATTTTGGTTAAAAAAAAAATGCCAAATGTAAAATCAATCCTCAGGGATAAATAAGCTCGCTTCCAAGTTTTATGGAAGTTTTATCTGAAAACCAGAAGGTTGTTGCCCCATGGGAGTTACAAAGGTGCCCCAATGGGGCACTTCCTATTTGAGAGTCTGGTCAACTGGATGGCACCAGTGGAAGGCAGCCTTGGCGTGGCCAGGCCAGACCTGGGCCTGCTTGTCTCTGTCCCTCACCAGCCCTGACACTTTGGAGAAATCTTGTTCTCCCTCAGGCGTCAGTCTCTCTTCATCTGTAAACTGCAATGGCTCATCTCAGTGACCGCTGACGGCTGTTTGGTCCTGAGATGACACAGTGTCTCTGATACGGGGCACGATCACTGGCATAAGAAGGTCCTAGTCCTAGGAAATGAGCCTCTTGTTTCTGGTGCTTTTTGTAGCTCCCTCTTGCCTCTAAAATGCTGCATTTCATTAAGGGTTCACAAGTCTTGACATGTTTGTAAAGAAAGACACGGCAGGAATTTATATGCCTCGCCTTATAACAAACATGTTGTGAATAACCTATATTTGGAATACAATTTGTCATAAGGATGCAGGCAGGGTTTTAAATTCGAGCAGCTTCTGCAATGCAATGTTTTATTCTTCTCGAGCAGATCGGGGAGCTCTTCCACTTTACACCTTGAAGGGAGTCTTTGTTGGGGAAGCAGGCCCCGAAGAATGGGAACATTTGCATTAACAGTTGCAAGCAATGCCATTGTAATTTCATGAGAATTACCCTTTCCAATGAAGAACCCCGGGAAAGTCCCTTGAAAGTGGCCAGAAGATAAATTAGAGCTGAGCTGCAGTTAGGTAGAACTAAATTTTATTCCTTCTCTTTAAAATGGGATTTAATTGATTTGGCATACTTTTTAAGTTAATAATGAGTACTGTACCTGGGTCTGCATGATCACTTCTGTGAATGAGAGCTATTGCGCTTGAAACAGCTTTCCCTTGCAGAGGACAGTGATTTTAATGGAGAATCTTTGCTTATTGCACCGATGGAAATGCGGTTCGTGGTGGTTTCAGACAGTTCTCTAATTAGCAGTCCAGTCTCCGTTCCCCTGAATATTTTACCTGGAACTGTATGGAAGTGCAGACAGGAAAGGCGCTTTATCGTAATGCTGGGGCTTCTTCCCCACTTTGCAGAAAACCATGTCAATGCACAATCTTGGCACTGGGAGCATTCTGCAAAGATGTTACAAGGCCCAGGGATCCTTTAATTGAAAAAGGATCCAGAGATCTTTAAAAAGGGGTGGAAAGGAGTAACTCTGAATACACAAATGGTTTCTATGTTAGAATAACAAATTTAACCTTTTTTTTTTTGAGGGGTTGTAGATGGGGTAAGTAGGGGGAAGGTAGAAGAGGAATGTTAAATTGCTAAATCAGGGCCTGGTGATCAGATGCCCAGTCGTCACATGGGTGGAGCGGGGAGTCTCTGGCTCTTAGACTCGCTCGTGGAGAATGACGTTTCTCACTGTCTATCCAGCGTTACCTTAATGGAGCACGCGGTGCATCATGGGCCATGGTTAGAGGCCATGGGTAAAGCCGACGAGGAGATAGAGGTCAGGAAAGGATGCGCCAAAGCCAGACATTTATGAGACGTGAAAATATAAAGGCAGGGTCTTCCCAGTGACTCACAACACCGAATGAAGGAGAAATGGAGAAATCACGGAAGGAGAGAAGAAAGGAGAAATATTAAACTTTGAAAAATGCAATGTCCTGAGGGATTGAGGGATAGAAGCTAACAGTCAGCACATTTCTATAATAAATAGGACATTGGGTTGCTGTTATTAAGACCATGGTCTTAAAAGTTTCGGAAAATGACTGATCAGATTTATACCAATATAGAATAAAAACAATCACTAGTATGTATGGAAGACTTACTGTGTCCCAGATGCTAGGCTAAGTATTACACACAGAATGATCTAATGTAGTTGCTATTATCAACCTCTGAGATAGTTACTACTAGGTTTTCCATTTTAAAGAGGAGAGAACTGAGGCACAGGGAAATTATCACTGGCCAATTTCACAGGGCTAGAAAGTCATAGAATAGGGACTTCAGTTCTGGAAGAATGACAAACCTGGTGATGCTATTGATTCCGCAGAGGGAACTGGGCTTACTATTTACTGGTAGAGAAAGACTTATGCCTTTCCTGAGCTCAGGCAAAATGGGAGTCAGGGCTAGGGCTGAACTGAGAACCTGCTGGTTCCCATAATGCACTTAGAGCCACAGGCTGCTGCGTATACTCGTGTTACCCAACTGTAATTAAAATTATCATACAGCATAATGATTTCTAATACATTTCAGACCAAATCACCATCTTATATCCGACACGTTGTTAATGTTTACTACCATAATTACTAACTTGAAATATAAGGCAGCAGTTTTTATTAGTGTTTAGTTATGTATAATTATGTCAAATATGAGTCCGCAATTTAGATTGAACTGTATTAGCAGCCATCATGCAAAATGATTATGCTGTATATTCGACACCCTGGATATTTTATGTTTCCATAGATTTCTTTTCCCTTTAAAACTATAAAGAATATTTAAAGATCACCCAAAGGTTCTTTATAATGCTTTTCATTTAAAGAGTTTTAGAGTGTGAGGATAAACATACTGAAAATGGGACATACTGAGTCATGGTTTAAGAGGAAGCTACTGATCAGTGAATACGTCTGATGTGCCAGACCCTCTCCTGGGTGCTTTGCACAGTGAGGATACTATTTTCTTCATTTTCCTGACTAGATAACTGGGCCCTGGAGAATTTAAGAGGTGTTACTCATCTAGTGAATAATGGAGCTGAAATTCAAGTTCATGATCTTTCTGGGAGTTTTTATCTTGGGTGGTTAAAACAGAGATCATCTTATGATACACTGTCGTCATAATGTGCATTTCTATCAAATTAATAGTGTTCTCTATTTAATGAGGTATATATATGCTGGCTCTTTTTTATACATTATCTTATTAAATAAATTCTATCAGGTTTCTTTTTGAGCTGGAAAAACTGACTCAGAAATTTAAGAGTTTTATCCAAATTTGCATGAGAAGAGCTAGGATCTGAACTAAGGACTTCTGAAATAAATTCTAATATTTTCTCAGGATAGATTATTGCCAGATTCCTTTTGATTATTTCCAGCATTCTTTAAAGCTGCCCTTTATTACAACATACCTTGAGTTCTTTTTGTGGTGGTGTTGATGATGATGATGATGGTGATGATGATGGTGATGATGATGATATAGTGACGAAGGCAGCTAACAGTGACCAAGGACTACATGTTAAACTATTTACATTTATTATACTCATTTAATTCTTATGATATGCCCCTTTTATGGATGAGAAGACTGAAATGTGGAAAGATTCTTCACTACATAGTAGTAGAGCCAGGACTTGGATATAGAACTTAGCTGATCCCAGAGTTTGTTCTCTTACATCTCATTCCTCACAGAGATAATATGTTATTTCTTGGGCTAAATGACCTTGATTTCTTATCTTTTTTTTGTTACATTTCTCTGAACACTCTCTATTTTCATAACATATTTAAAAAATTCAGTGATTGAAATTTCTTTGAATGTTAACATTTCAACGAATAACAGTTCAAAAAAACAAACAAAAACAAATACAAAACCCAAAATCCAGACAGATTGCTTTCTAGTCCTGAAAGCATAATCAAATTATTTAAAGTTATACATTTTAAAATCAATTTAAGAGAGAACAATAGAGTAGTTACATATCTTAATTCAATCACTAATATGAGTTGGTGACTTTCCACTCAATGCTCATGCACACATACTTTTAAAAAAATGATAATAGGTACCACATGGGTGGGACTATGTCTGTTTTGTTCACTGGACTTGATATTTAATAAAGTACTTGATATATGTGGTAGGAATTCATGAACAGGTACAAATTAAAGAATCAATGAAGTCTAAGTATTAGTTTGTGTTGCCTTCTTATTTTGTTGGTTAGTGTGTCATTATGATTTTAATCATAATCCCTTCAAATCCTGGTTAAAATTTAGTTTTCAAAGTAATTGATTATTAATGGAGAAATTTGCATCCCAACCAAGAGTAAGATTTTTGTCTTTGATTGATTTTATCAAAATTCATATTCCTCTTTTGGAATGACTCAAAGTTGAAATAATATACCTTTGTAAAACCAAAGACTGTTCTCTCTGAAGTCCTATTTGATGTCTATGGATACCCTTTAAACAAATATCTCACTGCATCCATGTTTTGTCACCCATCTGAGAAGCCTGTGCTCAACAGAAGGGAATCTATTATGAGTTTTTATTCCATCAGTGGCAAGGGATTTGCTGGCTTATCCCCACCAGCTTGACTAGTCTTCATTGGACCAGTGACTTACACTTGGAGGCCAGCATTATAACTGGACAAGGCAGGGTTTGAGCATGTCATAACCGAGTGGGCTGACGGAACCCTGATTAAACATGTAGCTGTGTCCTTGGTTAACACCGGGTTCTGTTTGAGCCATAGGGCACCAAGTCATATCACCTTGAAAATGAGCTTGCTGTTTTAGCCAAAATGAAATAAAAGAAAATAATTTGTCTATGATTATTTTTCTGGTCTTGATAGTAGAGGCTCATCCTGCTTGATTAAAAAATGTACACATCAAGATCCAGAACCTTACATTTTAATAAATCAAAATTACATTGTACTGTTTTTCTGTATCGAGTGCTTCTAACATCAGAGAGATGTATGAACAAGTGTTTTTTTTAAAGGTTTATCATAAAAAAGAGACTTATAAATCCTTTAACCCAGTTCTCAAATTGATCCTCTAAGAAAAGTTAAATATCACCATTGTTTGTAGATCACTAGATCACCACAAAGATAATTCCTTTATAAATACAGATGGTGCTCTTATGGAAATTACATGACAGTAAGTAGATGCCAATAGAAAAAAATGATGTGTTGATTAGCTAATAAAATGGTGTTCAGTAGAATTATGATTCTTTGTCTAATTTATGGCTTATTTGAACTTACGATGCCCTGTTTTCATTTTGGCTTTTAAGAAGTGTTCCTTTAAAAACTTTTAAAATGTAAAATAATATGAATTTGATTGTCTCGAGCATAAAATGTTAATCATCGATTAGCAGTGAATCACAGCTATAAAGCTTCCACCTCCTCACCCCCTTCTCATTCCGAGACATTCTTATGAATTGATGAAGCTGAGTCAATTGCCAGCAGGCTGGAAATATAGCACTAGACTGCCAGTTATAAAAAAAAAATGAGTCAATGAATAAGTTATTGGCAAATTATTGATATAAAAATCAATACTCAGAGTTTTGGCATGCAAAGGGACAGGGGAGCGGGGAAAGGAGACTATTTACCAAGTGTCAGATCATAGAAGCACTTTCATTTGGGGCTCCTTTGGTTGCTTCATTCTTTTATTCTCTCTGAGCTGTATTGAACCAAAATAACCACCTCCCCGCCCTTTCTTACCATCGGTTACAAAAACGTGGAGAGGCATTTTACATGGCGTCAGGACACGGAGGGCATTTGCGTGTTAGCATTGCGTTTTCCACTTTCACGGCTCTGTTTGTTGGTGGGTGGAATGTTGAGAAACAACCTTTTCCAAACGGCACGTGAATAATCCTGTAATCAGTGTAATGTATTCTGTTATGGAGTAATCAAGTCATTCAGCTTTGAAGTAAGACCCAATTTTTCAAAAGTGGCTGATGAATGCAGTTTCAGGTATTTAGAGGCGGCTGATGTACCTGGGCTATTTGGGTCTTCTGGTTGAACAGGAAAAAAAAGTACTTGAGGAAACTGAAGTGGACCATTCTAAAAATATCTACGTTTCAGATATATTTTCCTAGCAGGCATGGTGCGCAATTTGAGATTTTAAAATTAAACATGTCTGTGTGCTTTTGAATTTAGTATCGCCGAAAGCTTCGTTGCTTGGAAGTGAGGCACGAGGAGATGGAGACTTGTGCTGAGTCGAGCTGTTCTTTCCCTTGATCTTTGCAGGGTGGGGTCCTTCTCTCCTTCAAGTCTTTAGTTGAAATGTACCTTTTTCAGAGATGTCTGCCCTGGGCATGTTTTCCCTGCCCTGGAGCCACAATCTCCCTCGATACTTCTTTCCTTTTTGATTTTTTCTCATGACTCTTACAACCAATAGAAATTCTTATTTACTTGCTGATGTCCCCTCTTCCAGGAGAAGGTATGCTCCTTGAGAGCAGGGACTTGGTCTATATACAAAACCCCTGACAGTTTCAGATGCTTTGAGGCACTGATGCAAGAGTGCTTGGTTCTAAACTCAGAGGGTCCCCCTCCACACACATCATTTGCAATGCTAAAGGATTGGATGGGAGCCTGCCCTGAACCTGCCATTCTCTGAGCTACACCACCACCAACCATCTCCTCAGCGTCACACCTAAGGGTTACAGCTCACTCACTCACCTAGTGTGTTTTGTCCCAGGTAGGAGGGACAAAATTACTAATTGGACAGCCCTGGGCAGACTGGAGGAGTGTGTGGGTTCCAGCTATGCCACCAGCCTGCAGCAGTCAATCAAAATGCTTGGAATATCCCTGCTGGTTAAGCTTCATGTTACTTAAGACGTCTATTTCGAAACTAACCCTGACATCGATGGTTGTGTTCTGTACTTGATTTACAGGACTCGAGCAGCCCAAATCACATTAAAGCCAGAGCTCTCACACGGAGCTTTTTGTATTGACTTGGGTTAACTTAATCTCTTGGCCCGTGTCCCCTCCCACCTTAGGCTACCCCCCTCTTGCTTTCTCTGTTTCTTGCTTATTCTTTCTTTCTTCCCTTTCTCTCACCCTTCCTTCTCTCTTCTTTCTCACGATCAAATTCTAAGCATAAGAGGAACTATCTTGTCCCTAGCTTCCTCCTCACCTACCCCTTCCACTTTGGATTTATCTAGTGTTTGAATATTAAGTAAGATATCTTCATGAAAAGCCCCATATAGAAAAATCTTCATGTACAGGTAAGTAATTTTTAGATTAATCATCGGTGTATCAACATCTCCCTGTAGAATGTCTTTTTCTTTTCTTTTTGTTCCTCCAGCATTGATTTTCTATTTATGAAAGTAAGGCACGCTCACTGTGAAGCATTTGGATAATAAAGAAAACCCAGAGTGACTTTAAGCGCAGGCTTCCCCAGCGTAGCCAGAAGAGGATTTGGCTTTCAAGAGAATAATTAACGAAACTCATTTTAAGAGCTCATTTATTGCAGAAAATAGGGGAATTACCTGTCCAGGGGAATGAGAAGTGTTCAGATGTTGCCGACACTTCCCCCAAATGCACTGTGATCCCAGAATAATGACTTCTTTTATAGGAACGGGAGGAGACATCGCCGCAGCACTGGGGGTAGGAGACACTGTTAGTAAGCTTCCTTGGTTTGCAGAAAATATGCCCCAGTCAGCCTTTTCAAAGAAAGCCATCAGACCGCTTCAGGGCCCAATAGGCTATACATTCCTTATCTTTGGATTCATTTGTTTGTAGAGCAAATCCACATTTCCCAAAGTCTATCTCATTGAACAACTGTCACATACGATTTTCCATGCCCAAGGGTTCCACAGCCACGTAAGGTGGGGAACACTCAGCCATCGCTCATGTTTCTTGGAGGTGTGTGATGCAAATCGGCATGGAGGAAGACACGGGGTACGCAGAGAAGCGTGGGTGACTTCATCTGCTGCTTCTAAAATGTATTTGACTGTTGCCTTTTTTTTTTTTTTTTAAGTAACATCTAATCATATTCCCTAGAACTACTTGGCCACAAAAACAAAAGAAACAAGCAAAAGCAATTGTTATATACAGTTGACCCTCGAACAACATGGGTTTAAACCGTGCGGGTGCATTGACATGCAGGTTTTTTCCAGTGACTACACTCGGCCCTTTGATCTACTGGTTTCACAGGCCAGAGTCAACCCAAAAGACTGAAAAGAATATTTTCACATTTCCAGTCTTGGTTTCTCAACCTTGGATGGAAAATAGAGTTTTTGATTCATGATTGGTTAAATCTGAAGGTGCAAGGGGGTGACTGCTATCCTTGAGTCAAACCTCATACCTGGATTTTCAGCAAGAGGATGGATGTCAGCGCCTGCAACTCCCCGTGTTGCTTCACGGGTCAAGTGTACTTACTCTGGGCACATGTCTTTTGTTTAGGGCTTTTGCATTTCCGATTTTTTTTTCCTGGATGAGAAGATGAGTGGGGCAGGGGCTCAGCCACCAATTCCCTGGTGCCAGGCACTGTGCTGGGCACTTTCTTAGCATTACTGCCTTTGAACCCCACTGCAACCTGTGATCCTAGATTTGTAGATATGGATCCTAAAACTCAGAGGTGATGGACCTTGCTTATGGCCACTCAGAGGGGTAAGTGGTAGAGCTGAGTGAGGATTGTGGGTGCCGATCCAATCTCCTTCCAGGGCTCTTGGTGCTTTCAACACTTATGCCCGTCAGCACAGCAGACACAGACCCCACTGCATCTGTTAAACTTTTGGGGTCTCGTAGAAGCATTCATTGGTCACTCTTTTGAAGAAATTGCTGTTAGGACTACAGCTTCATATACAGACCCTTCGGTGAAGACTGCATTTCACCTATAGGTGAAAATCAAGCATGTGATATGTATATATCCATATCTATTCATCCAACCATTTAGTCATCCATCCTTATACATTTGTCTATGTCTATTCTGGCTTCTCCAGAATCCATTCTAGGACCTGAACCTTAATAGGAGCTTGGCGACACATATTTATTGGCATCAAATGGGGAATTAAACTATGTGAAGTATGAGTTTATGCCTTACTATACTCGCTAGCCTCCTCTGCTTTGTTTTTTCCCATAGCATTTATCACCACTGGACATATATTTACTTGTTGTTTGTTTTGCATTTAATTGCTTATTTGCATAGACTGTCTCCCCACATTTGGATGGGAACTTCTTGGAGGGAAAGTGCTTCCGCTCACTACTGTGAACCTAGAGTAGATGCTCAGTGAATACCCAGTGAAAGAACAAATGGTCAAATACCAGTGTTTATCATTACTTTTACTTTCCCCAAATGCCTCAAATTGCTTTCTTTATTCCTCTGCTTCTCTCTCAGGAATAGTTAAAATCTACTTAGGGCTGTAAATAAGGGACGTCTACAATCTCTGCTATTCTAGAGTAGCAAATATGGGAGGGCTCTGAGTTAATGGGCATGGGGCTGTTTACAAAGCAGAAACAGCTATGAGGCCTAGTGTCCAGGAAGGCGTATAGTCACAGGGACATTATGCAAAGTCACCACGTTGTGCTTTCTACTATAGCCCATCACTTTCAGGGCACAAATCTCTTCAGCAGAAATCCCAAGTTTTTTTTTTTTTAATCCAGATAGCAGCTCTGCTTCCCATAACACTAAACCTACACCCTGCCAGGCTTCTTAACCAGGGATGGAAAAGTATTTCAATATAATTAATCTCCTTTGCAATCCTTTAAAAACCATTCTTCTTAGAAGGATGTCCATAGATTTCATCAGACAGCCAAAGGGATCTGGAAAAGATAAGGCCCCCTGAACAGCCCTGACCGGGTGGAATATTTTACTTGGTGCTTAGGGAAAGCAAAGGGTTGAAAAACAGTCTTCCTTTAATCTTTGAAGGAAGATTCAAAAAAATTCTATGTGTTTGTTCAGCATTTGCCCATGCCCTCCCCACCACCTATGTGTAGGTACCATCAGAATCTCAATCTCTCTCTCTCTCCTTCCCTCCCTTACCACTCCCTCCCTCCCCTTCCTCTCTCCCTCTCTCCTCCTTTATGGTGGATGCACTTCTGATCCCCTGGGGTTTAGGAAGGCAGGTGAGGCACTGCTCCCCAGGCAGGGTGGCCTGTGGCCACTTTCACTTTTGCAGAAGCCATTGGAAATGAGTGCAGGACTGGTGCAGAATGCAGAGGGCGGCTGAAAGGCATTCTGCCAAAACATTTTCCTATGCGCATGGTAGAGGTTGAGGCCTGCCCAGCCCTGATTGGATTACCACAGCCCCAGAAGCACTTTAATCTCCACTGTTTGCTGCTTGGGGTGGGGAGGGTGCCAGGGGAGAGGCGACGATTGAGATGTGTGTGCTGTGGAGCATCTTGGAGGCTTGAGTCTCCCTGGTCTGGGAACATGAAGCTGCTTGCCACAGAGATAAAGTGAGGGATGTTTAAGTATGGGTCTGCTGATAACTTCCCTTTAATTTGGATTCTGGTGTATAAAATCTTTGTCAAAACGGGCTTTTAGCACACACACAGCTTGGGGGCGGCAAGTTGTGTATCAGTGGCTGATTGTATTCAGGAAATAAGCCACGGTTTTAAATAGAGATGTGCTTTCATAATAGGTATGTGTTGGGGATAGGAGGTAAAGGGAGAAACAAAGCTGGATTGTTAAGAAGGAATGAACACTTTGATAGCCAGAAATAGCAACGTAGAAGGAGAAAGGAATGGCATGGAGCAAGAATGAAACAGAAAAATAATCAGAAAAATATCATCATCAAAATGAGTGGCGTTTATCCAGTCACATACTTGTACCTAATAATAAAGTAGTTGAAAACATTTAGAAGCCCTACCTTGGAACAAATCCTTTCCCTAGGCCACACAGAATAAAGGAATCATAACAGGCTGTGATTAATTATATCCAAAGTAAAAAAAAAAAAAATAAAATGGAGACAAACCAGGTTTTCTGCCTGCTTGGGGCCCACAGTCCCCATATAAGTGAAGGTGTCCTCTGACTAGAGGTGAGTGTCTTTCTTGGTCAAGGGAGAGACCGGATGAGCCAGGAGAGGCACTGGGAGGGGAGCTGAAGATGGACAGGCAGGGCTGGTGTGGGTTAATGGGCCTGGGCTGGTGTGGGGAGGGCTGGGCTGTGAAGATGGAGCCACTTACACGTTGGCTGAGGGAGGAGGGGAGTCAGGGCAGGGATTCCTGAACATACGTGGCCCCAGGGCAGTACAGACAGCTCTGCCTGGCACTGGCATTTCAGATGGGTTGTAGTCATGAGAGAGAGACGAAGGCTAGGAAGAGCAAGGCAGGAAGAGCAACGAGAGAAACATTCTCTACATCCTCTGTGACTCTGACACTTCCTCAGTAGGGTGAAAAATAGTGGTTGGGTGGGGGGCAGGTGTTGATTTCGGAGGAATATTTATGAAAACAGGTCAGTAAAACTGACAAGGAGGCAAGCATGAAGCTCGCTCCTGGCTTCCTATGTTCGAGGGATGTACGAACCTGCGTGTACACAACTGGGTGGTAAAAGTTATTGAGGAAGCATCAAGGTGGAAATTCATATCTATTATATCTGTGGCCTCTAGCTACAGGAGCGAATGGGTGAAGATAGTCTAGAGACCCAAAATGGGAAAAAAAAATGACATTTTAACATTTTTGTCAGGTAGGCAATTTAAAAATAAACTTGAATTCAATATATACCATTAATGCTAGAGGTTGTGTTATAACGATGCAAAAATGTCTCCTTTCCGATAGCAGTTAAAAAAAAAAAAGTATGTCATAGGGGGCTAGGAATCATCTATGGAAGAGGCCACTGTGACAGAGACAGCACCCCCACAACGCTATTGAAAACATACCATGAGTCTGCCCCCCAGAATGAACACGATAACCTATGTCAGGGGCTCACTCTTATCCTAATATCTGCCTTTGGATTCTGTCCAGTCCCATTAGCGATTCCCATGTTGATTGCTCTGTTACTTGTGAATGTTAATTGCTTCTCAATCTCTTTGGATGCTCAGATGCTTAGGGGAAAGAATTCTGACTGGCAGAGGTGTGAGTTTTATTAACGTACAGGTAAACAGGAAAGACTCCAGTGAAGTGTCTGTGATGCAAGAGACAGTTGATGCAGCATCTTTCTTTGCATGTCTGTCGTACACTGGTGGTGTGATCGTAGAGGGAACAAGTTATCTACGGTGTTGGTCCAAAATCGGCACACTTGTAGATGTGCTTAGATAATCAGACTGTTCCCTCTGGGACCCTACTTGCTTAGTACGAAACGACCTGGCTACCTCTGAGATACGCTTAGACTTAGAAAGTGCTACTAGATCAGAAGTTGTAAATATAAGAGTATAATTTGGCTCATCATCACCTGTACGTTGATCTCTATAGTTTCTGAACCAGAAGAAACCTTGGAAATACGCTTTTTAAGCTTCTATATTTGGCCACTGGGAAACAAGTTCTGGAGGATGGAGAGGACAGGGCCCAGGGCAGCTCGCAGTAGAGCTGGACACAGAGTGGGGTTAGGTGACTCTTGGCCCAGCGCTCCAGCAATCAAAAGAAGGGAAATGGTAAAACCTGGTGTTTATTCTATTTTCAGAAACAGTGCACTGAGTGTTTGTGGAGAGCCCCCCCACACCACCACTTTGGATGGAAACATATATAATGATCTAGTATCGAATTTCATGTCTTAGGCATCATAAGAGCATCCCAGTGAGAATGAAAGGAGATGCAAGAGGAGGGCAGAACACCCAGTGTTGCACTGCGACTCATTTGCTCAGCCGATATTTATGGAGTGCCTTGACTCTGGGGTTTAGTAGTGAGCAAAGAAGTTCCTGCTCTGATGGAGCTTACGTCCTACTTGGGGGAGGTGCAGGAAAACAAGAGACGGACCATGTAGTGTGAGGTTGCGGTGAGTCTGATGAAGGAAGAGAAAGAGCAGTGAGGAGACAGAGCATGATGAGCTATTTTAGATTGGTCCTCAGGGGAGGCCTCACCGAGGAGGTAGATGAGCAGAGATCATGGAAATATCTTCAGTAAGATTGTCTCAAGCAAAGAGAATGGCGGGAAGGACAAAGGCCCGAGGTGGGACTGTGCTTGGTATTTGAGGACGAGCCAAGAGGTCAGAGTGGCTGCAGAGGTGAAGTCAGTGGGAGATCATGACCCTGAAATCATGGGCATTGGGAAGTTTCTGGACCAGACATTTTTTAAGG
This sequence comes from Macroglossus sobrinus, assembly GCA_004027375.1. Classification (NCBI taxonomy): domain Eukaryota; kingdom Metazoa; phylum Chordata; class Mammalia; order Chiroptera; family Pteropodidae; genus Macroglossus; species Macroglossus sobrinus. Next base: position 39,818 of record PVKZ01004312.1, read on the forward strand.
AGACCCATCTTTCGGCATCTCTGTAATCCCGAATAGTATGGCTCATAAACACAGCCCAAACTCATCTTTTTTGGGAATATTTTGGAAAGGAACATTCCTGCTGGGTTGGTGTCTGAGACTCATCGAGAATCCAGAAACCATCAGATCCTTCTGGAGACTTTTAGATTAAAATGGTTGTCACGGTACCTAAATCATCAGACCGTAAGATGATAAATTTTATGATGCTAGGACGTGTCATACGCATTTTTGCATCTTCCAAGAAGCCATGTGGAGTGCAAAACTTACATATAGTAAGGATACTGTTTGGTCAATACATAAATAAAGGGCCTGAGAGTGGTAGAAAGGATGGCGTGTCCTAGAAAGGTTTGTTAAAAATACACCCTTCTAAAAATGTTGTTAGCGAGATTACTTCTGAAGCATCCTGACTTCCTTGGAATAATTTTTAAAGACAAGTCCATATGCTGACATGTGAACATAAGTATATAACAAACTGAACAGTAGTAACATTATTTTCAGTCCAAATTTGAGTTGGATGGCTGTACTTGTCAATCTAATTTTTCCTTCGTGTTTAAACTGGATGTGGGAAGTATTTCCGACCTTTTATTTGGCATTAAAGAATTACTGGTGTCTGGGCTCATTCAAACAAGGGATTACATTTAGCACTGTCTTACTCTGGATAAAATGCATTTAATATGTTGAGACTGTGGTAGAAATTACATGGGAAATATCAGTCCCCGAGGAAAAGATGGGCGGTTAAATTGCACTGTGATGGGAAAGATGAACGTTTCAATTGTCCCCCCGTTATTCAATTCTCTCCCTATAATGGACCAATAATTTATTCGCCTGTTGCATTTTAATATCCCCATCTGCAAAGTGGGGGTAACACAAACTTACCCTCTGCCTTTCAGGTTTTTTGCGAAAATCAGTGAACTAATATTGGTAGAATTGGAGCCCCATGGATGAAGGGTACTTTGTAAGTATAACGTTATTGTCATGTTATGTTTTGTTACTCCAAAGTGCAAATATCAGATGTCTGTTCTTGCTGTATTAGGAAATCGATAACGCCAAGTTTCACAGCCAAATATCAGTGATCTGACTTGCTCTGAGGAATTTAATATTTCTGAACTCTCTAATGTTTTGTTGGTATGTTGGGTGTGGAAAAGCCTGCTCCCTTGCCCCCACTCCCACTAAATATTCAGGCAATATTTACTAGATAATTTAGAAGAACACATGTCACATGTCTGCATACTGTGTAAAAAATGTTGATATGAACCCTGGATGTCGAATGCAAGATGTCTTCTCTTCCCCCACCTTTCTTTCTGATTTGCATTTAACTCTGTGTTTTGAGCAGTCAGTTTGTGTTTTAAAGAAATGGTTGGTTTCAGGGAGAGACTGAATGTTTCACTGAGGTCAGCAATGTTTTGTCAATGATGAAACTAAATGAGACATCCCTTGGACACACTGAGAAGCATTGTGTTTCCAGACTTTGAGTGGTGGAGGAGGCCAACTAAAAGGGTGAGCTAAGTGTGGACCACTCTCCCTGATCGTGTTGCAGCCCAGGTGGCTTCGGAGTAGCCTTCTGTCCATGGACTGGCCGAGGACTGCAAGCCACAAAGCCAGAGACCAGGCAGAAACTGTACAATCCCAAAGCAACTACTGAATGGTACCTATTTTTATTTTGCTAGGTCAACCAATGCCCTGGCATTGTGTGGACAACTGTAGCCTGGCTGGCAATGTGCCCAGTACTTAACACATGGTATTTTTTTAAAGAATAGTTGTCATCCTTTAAAAAACTTCTATATAGAAAAATGTAAAAAGTAATGTAAAAAGTAAAATGCCCATTTTAGTGAGTCACCCTGAGATTCATGGGACTTATGTATGGAAGGTCCCATGTGTGTCATCCAGTCCTACTTCTCGGCCCATTGAAGGGTTCATCTGATGGGTGCCCACGATCGTCTTGAGGCAGATCTGCTACCTCCAGAGGCAACTTTCTAGTTACAGCATTCTTTCTTGAGTTGAACCCAAATCCAACCTGCATGTCTAGTCCACCTTTGGATCCTAATTTTATTATCCATACCTACGAAGAACAAACTTTCCTCCTCTGAAGTGATGCCCTTTCAAGTATTTGGGGACACCAATTGGGACCCCTTAGAGTGGTCCCTTTGTTAGCTCCAGTTCCTTCCACGACTGGAGCTTTTATGCCACGACTTCCAAACTCTTTACCCCTCTGGAAAAGGTTCTCATTTGTCTATATCTTTCTTAACAAGCAGCACTGAGACTCTACCTTCTCCAGGCCCCATTCTGCATCTCAGAGTCAAGAGATCTAATTGAAGGGATGGAAGAAAATGACCTCGAAGAAATCATCTGGAGTCACGTGCACCCATGGGTTGGTTTCAGTAATGAGACAGCAAAGCCCACATCCCTCTGTGAGGTGCAGATGATTGACAGGGAGAAAGTTGTTTTGGTTAATAATACAATCTGCTTGCCTCCTGGAGACACAGCAGTAGCCTACTAATTCGTTGGAAGTGAATTAAGGTTGTTTACCGATGTTTTAAAGTAACTGTCAGAGTGAAAAAAGAAGTTCGTACTGGATGAGACCACTCACCTACTTTGGAGTTGCTGTTTATTTTAAGCCGAGTGCATAAATAATATATTGAGATACGAAGGGTGATTTCAAGCATTAGAACACGAAGCCTCCTGTTTACTAGCTGTCATTGGGCTGAAGAGAATTTAAACAGCACTGAACCTTTTTGTCTGTGAATGCAAGGATGAAATTAACTTTCATTTCATAGTTAGCAGAAATCATGATTAAGGCAGTCTTGTTGATGCATCTTCTGCTGATCTGGGTCTCTTTTGCTATGCAAAACAAGCCTTGGCAACAAAATGCTTCTCTGTGTCTCAGTTGAAACATGACTCCCCTGCCTCCCACCCACTCCATCCCATCCCCCCAAAAGGCAAGGATCCTTCTGGGTCACCGAGCTAGTTTTTTTCCTGATAAAAAGAGAAATAGTGGAAGAATGCTAGGCTAGGTTCCAAGGGCCCTAGTCCTGACCCCAGGAGCCCCTCTGAATCTCTCCTTCTTCACCTGTCAAATGGGGGTAATAGTATCTGCTTCCACTACTTCACAGGAAAAGGGTGAGACCCCAATGAGGTCCTTGTTGTGAAATGGCTTTGCAAGGTTTCAGGTGTCATATCTGGGCAGGACAAGGCTGTGTTCTAAGTGATTTACAGTTACTAACTCATTTGGTCTTCCTGACAACCCTATGGGATGGGTACTATTATTGTCCCAGTTTTGTCATTATAAAAACAGAAGCATGAGGAAGCAAAGGGACTTGCCCCATCATCTCACAGATAAAACAAGGCAAATTGGGATTTGAGCACCAGGCCATTGGGGTCCAGAGTTTGTATTCTTAACTATTACTTTTTTTGGGTGAATGGGGCCAGATTTTCTTACATATGGTTGTGCCTCTTAGCCATGCTGAAGAAAATGAAACATCATTTCTAATAGCCTGGAGTGACTTTAACTTGAGGAAATGCAGGTATGACTTCTTCGTGAGTGATTATCAGCAAGGAGGAGTCCCAAGGGATAGGGCTGTAGCTGGCTATATGGGTTAATTATGTTTTATGTGTAAACAGCCTGGCGATTCTTCGATGAAAAGCACTAAGTGAACGAGAACTATTACTCGCAATGCTTTCGGAAACAAGAAATTTGATTCACTTTTTGTTCCTGTCGACTTGAAAGTGTGATAGCCTATTTTGGAGTATAGGAAGAGTGTTAGAGAATGAATAGAAAATGTATGGAATGTTTAATTTTGCATGATTACATTTCATATTTGCCAAGGCAACTGTGGCAAATAGTAGTGCATAATAATATCATAGCACACCTATTTTAGATGTTTTGATGAAATATGGGTTTTACAGCCTGATACGTGAATCCTTTGGGATAAGTCCTTATTATGCAAATGAACAAGAATGCATTTGTGTTCGAATCATTGGAAATATGTAATTCACATAACTGCTTTTTTATTTATATTTACATTATATTTATTTGAATTTCAAAAGAGGAAAGAGCCAAAAGTGATTAATGAAAACAAAAATGCTGAGAATTTATAGACACTTCCCCTTGAAGGATGCTCAGTCTGTAGCGGGGTCATATTTAAAAGCTGGAGTGGCAAGACCGGGGATCTGATTGGCTTTGGATTTTTTCTGAATGAAGCAGTTCAAAAATAGGATCATTTCCATAATCCCAGAAAAATGGATGGACTCATGAGAAGTAATCAGCTGAGGGGAAGAATAAAAGTCTCCAGTTCCAAATGGCCGATGTCTCTGCAATTGCTGCTGTGCCCCAGTACTTGTTCATATAATAAGATAATTGCATGATTAAATACACTGTGGAATTTCAGTAATTGGGAACTTTGTTTTCTCATCACAATATGCAACTTGCTGATCTTGAAAAGCATCGCGGCCTTTTGCAGAGGCCGGGCTCATTCTGTCACATCACGTCCTCTGCAGCCTTCTGCGGCTCTTCTGGTGGTTCTGAGACACGTCCCTTTCGGGTTATTTTTAGTTGGTTATATTTAGACAAGGTGAAATTAAGCAGGAAGTCCCCCAAAGTCTGACTCGTCTGCCGAGGCCAGGAGAGTTGAGGATCGTTTTGCTAACAGCGTCCCTGGTGCCCTCTAGATCTTTCTAGGTAATAATGGGTGAAAAGCAAGCTGAAGATGAGTGCTGTTTGGAGTTGAGCCGTGCCTGTTTGGATCATAGTTCAGAGATAGCTTAGTGGAGTTGCTCAGAGGAGAGGCTCTAGGGCTGGGCTCCTGGGTTCAAACCCTGGAGTGGCCTCTTACATGCGGTGCAGCCTGGGAAATAAACTCCGTCTCCCCTGTTTGCTTGTGTGTGAGAGGACAATCTCAGTGTTGGTGCAAGGCTTAATTGAGTTAACACACGGAAGGAGCTCGGAAAATGCCAGGCAGCTTATAAAAACCCAGCAAATGTTAGCTAGCATTATTTGGCAATCGGGGAGGAAGTTTCATATTCTTCTGAATGTGGCAAATCTTTTAGGAAGAACAAATAAGTAGATTTATGGTTTCAGTCTTTCAAGATATATTTATTGACCACTTTATCTATCACCATCTTGGGTGTCAAAAAAACAAAGATGAATAATACCTCTTCCCTGCCCTGGGAATTGAATTGGGAAAATAGACATGTCAATAGATGATGATGATGATGATGATGATGATGATGATGATGATGATAAAAACAATAGCATTAAAAAAGTGTCTGACAGATAGTAAGATATTTCAGAAGGGACTGATCTGTCATCATAGTGCCCCCAGCACCTAACACACAATGAGTAAATGAATGACAGGAATTTGGTCTAGAAATATTTTGTCTGAGAGTCAAAATGGTTTATGAGCACCGAGTAGGTTCCTAGCTGGATAGTCACTTAGCATAATGCTGGGACTCGGTATATTTTTGGAGAGTAAATGAGTGAATGAATGATTGTAAAAATTGATTTTAAGCTTCTTTTCTTTAGAATTGCTACAGTCAGGTTGAGAAAGCAAGTGAATTTGTTAATGTTGAGGGTGCTGAAGGTGCAAAATTTAAGGAGGTGCTGAAGGTGCAAAATTTAAGGAGGCACTCCCTCCCGGGGTCCTACAGGTACTTCCTTAAATTCTGTACCTTAGATGCCTCACTTTCCTCACCCTGGTCCAGGCTCAGTTGAATATGCTGGTCTCACACGTGTGACTACTGTATTTGAATGTACATTCAGATGCTTCCCCCAAATTTTATTTCAAAAAATTTCAAAGCTACATAAAAGTTGGAAGAATAGTACAAGAAATACTGTGTACACGTTTTACCTAGCCTTAAGAATTGTCGCTAAGTGGCCACAGTGACTGCGTTCCTCTCTGTAGACATGGCTTTGAACTTCGTCCTAATGCACCTGTAAAATCATGCACCTTCCATACAGCATCTTCATCCTACTGCAGATAATGTCAAATTCACTTTCTGAATTCTGCGTCTCAAAATTATAATTTCGGAAGAGAAAGCCAATAAGAACATTAATAGAACTTTGCTTAAATCCTTCTTTTCAAATGGAAAAACTGCTGCTTGAAACTTATTTGTAGACTATTAATATACTCACATATTTAGAACACAGCCAATATGAAATGCCTAAGATTATAAAGGTTAGAAAGTATTTCTGGGTTATCTGACATTCTCTTTCACAGAGAAGAGATTTTTTTTGAAAAGGCAGATTTCCTTGACCATTATTTTTCTGAGAGCCTTTCAAAAGCAGATGGTCATCCAATTGCTAATAAATGAGATCATCATTTTCCATGTTAAGAATATGCACGGTGAGGGGTGATTTTGCAAATATAATATTGGGACTAGTTATATGTTTGATGATTATAAATAGCCCTAATATTATGCTTTCAAATGGCTTTGGACTACACTGATAAACTTTCATGAAAAAAAAGCTTGTCTGATAATCTTGAATGTTTATAAAAAATAAGGTATCTGTCACTGTGGCCAGATCTGCCAGAAGGTTGTGTTATTTCAGTGGTTTTGAAAACACTCTCTGTGGAGGCCTAGGAAATCTGGGGAGGGACCTCAGAGCCACCATAGGTGTTGGTGACAGGCCCGAGGAAAGGACGTGAGACCAGCACTGGAAATCCAGGCCCCTAGTTTCCATATTCTGGTCTATCAGAATATCTCGGATATCACGTGCTTTAGATTGGCATCTGCCTAACATTTTCAGGAAAGAATTTAAAAGCTAAAAAGGAAGCGTTTGGAAACGAGAGCATTGGTGTCTAAAAGAAGGAGTAGGAAAAAATCCATGCAGCGATGTTTGTTGGCAGTGAGAAATGATAGCTGTCAACCTGCAGGGTCGGTCAGAAACATCCTGAAGAGGAGATGCGAGAACTAGAACACCGTCTGCTCCTGGGAGCGGTCAGCGGGGACAGATGCCCACACAGAATCTACAGCGGAGTGACTCCTGGTCCTTATCCCAGGGATTCTGATTCGGTAGATCCTGCGAGGGGCTCAGGAGTCTGAATTTTTTAAACAGTCATCCCTACCACACCACGAAAAATTGCCCTAAAGTCACGTTGATGTCATAGAACATTACAGTATTGTAGGTCGATAAAGAGGACGAGTTATAAAGAAAATATTAAGTTCAGTCTCGTGTCATTCAACCCTTGTTTTAAAATGCAGGGACATTTTAGGATGTTTTTTTTTCTTCCAAAATGCTTAAAGTAGAAAACTTTATCCTGAATAATAGAGGGGAAAAGACAGAGACATAACTATGTCATAGAGTTTACTAAGTCCAGTGGGACAGGAAAGAAAGCTCACGTCTGGCTGGATGCTGTGATTGGATCTTCGAAAGAGAGATTCATGGTGGAGCCTCCTGGTTTAATGGGACCTATTTAGGAGTCGGGGAGAACTAGGTTTGAATCCGACTCCCCAACTTACTAGTTGTAGGACCTTAGGAAAATCACCTAATCTTTTTAAGCTTGGGTCTTTTTCACAGGCTGAAAATTAAATGAGGTGACGTACTCAAAGGGCATAGGGCCTGCAGAGAAATAGATGCTTAATCAATGGTTGTAATTACTATTATTTATAGCTATTGAACGAGCATCCAGAAATGGGTATGCTTTCAAGAGGGCAGGAATGAGTATGTTGTCTGTTGGTTTTGTTTTTGACTTTTGGATGAGTTGTGTGTGTAGGGGCACTGTGGACTGTCCCCAAGAAGAGGAACGGGATAAGCTGATTTTGAGGTAAGAGATGCTATATGTTTTTATGCCTTCAGTGTTCCCAGTGTTGCTCATGTAGAAGGTTCTCGATGGCACAGATATTTTTACAAATATTAACAAATTTAATCCTGGTACCGACTCTATGAAGTAGGTATTATTAGTTAATAGACCATGAAGCTGAGGCACAGAGAGGTTAAGTAACTTGCTCAGGATTGCAGAGCTGCTAGGGGCAGAGCCGGGGTTTGAATGCACTTCTAACCACTATGCTCTGCTATTTCGATAATAATGATTTGTGTTCATGCCTCTTAGGAAAAAATAAGCAGCACCGTAAAAACCATGGTTTTGTAGATGTTATTGCCCAGAACAATAGTAAAACTTTAAAAAGTAACTTGATTTAAATGAGTCATATAAAACAAATAATAGCAGGAATGACATCTAATATGACAAAAATCTTGTACGTGGTCCCCAGATGATTTTAGCGTGGGAAATTCCGGGGCAAGGATAGATTAAAGCGACACCAGGAGACCCGTTGCCTCCAAATCATGGTTGTGTAAAACAGCAATAAAACCTTCAAGTCCTGGGGAAGAATCAGGTGATTTACCCTGGGGTGGGAAGGCAGGGGAAGGAAGGCCTGGCAGCGCCAAGTTTACTCCCATTTCGGGCACTTGCATTGGGAGGAGGAAAAGCATCCCCTGTGTCCCGGAAAGGCACAGAGAGGCGGGACAGACGGAGATCTGGGCTGCTTTGCATTCTTTGTTTCTCCCCTTGCTCCTCTCCCTCCATCCCCTCTCCTTCCCAATCTGCCTCCTTCTCTTCTCTCTTCTTCCACCTCTTCTCCTTCTCCTTCTTTTTTATTATGGGTCACAACAGATTTCCAAGAGGTCAGGCCCCAAGCATGCAAATACCTAGTGCAATTCAGTCGGAACAAGAGTTTAATACTGCCTATGGCGTTTTAATGTACCTTTGGTTGTCCAGGATGGCACTTGTGTCTGCCCCTTTGGATGTTTAGATAATCCTAAACCCATCCGTAAAATAAAAGAAGCTCAGGCTTTTATATTTGTGGCAGATTTACCTTCTTAACCGCTGTTCGAGGCTAATAGTGAAATGAGTTTGCGTTCCTTGGGCAAATGAGCACAGGAATTAGTCTCTGAGCTGCAGGAAACCAGAGTGTAACCAGCTACCCTTGGGCAAGGAATTTCTGGATAATTCCACAGTCTCCCAAAGCAGGGAGTGGGATGCCTGGGAGTGGGGGCTGCAGATCGTTAATGTTCTGCATATGTGGTGCTGAGTCTCCTTATTCAGTTCTGTTTCCTCTGAGGACTAGCATCATCATACTCCATTCTTCTTACCTCTCTATCCTCACCATTTAGTGCCGGGCATACAGTCTGCATTTTATGCCTTGGCATATAGTATGCATTTAATATATAAACTTGCCCATTGGTTAAGAGGTGATGTCCATACTTTAGTATTTCTTGTTTCAGATGGTCTTTTAACAAGTATTTGTTGAGCACTTACTATGTGATAGGCATTATGCTATCTAATTCTCATAACGGCCCTCTTCATCTGTCCATGATGGAGAATCCAAGGCTCAGGGAGGCTAAATGATTGAACAGAGACCACGCACTTTTGGCTCTGCATGACTCAAGTCCAGATATCCCGATTTTCAAGCTCAGTTTTCTGTTTTCTTTCTGCTGCTCTCCTGGGCCTTGCAAACAGTGAGTGGGTTCCCTCAGCCCTATTAAATGGAATTTCCTCACAACCGATTCACCAGGATCTCAATCAACCCACACGTAGAAGGAAAGCTTCTCCCTCTCTGACTGTGAAAACAGAATCCGCTTCATGGCTTGAGACCCTGAATGTCATCAAATGCCACCACCCGCGGTGAGTCCGGGCACAGGAGCCACTGTCAGAGTTTCCAGCAGGGGCTGCCTGTGAGAGCAGCACAGGATTAGGCTTGTACACGTGCTCCCAAGACTGCTTTACAGATGAAAACAGTTGTCGCAGTGACTAGAAAATTGAATTGGTTAAATCGTCTGGCTTTAGATTGTTTTTGGAGAGTGAGTAACTCTATGATTTTTACTTGTCACAGGCTAAAGGGGAAAAAAAAGTAAGAGTGCCACTTTGTAGCTATTTTTCTTCCCTGTATGTTCATAGTAGTTATTTATATCTGGAGAGTTTCTATAGGGATTGAGTTCAAGGTATAGACTTGGCAGGGTGGCTTCTGCACTCCGTGGTGACATTTGACAGACTGCAGGCAAAGCGGGATGGATTTCTAATACCTAGATGGATGGATTTGAGGGCGAAGTGTTGGGATTGTACTGTATTATGAAATGGATTTATTGATCTGAATCTATAAGTGGCCCCTTGCCTGTCAATATCGGATCTGTATCAATGGGTTTGATAAATTAGGGTTTCCGACCCTTTGCTTTGTTTGCTTTAGCAACTCCTCTTGGCAATAACGATAAAGGACTCCAGGTGGTGGATTGTAAATGGCTTATTGCACCTGTCATGTGCTACTGACCGTAGGGCCCAGTTTTGCAACACCACGTATGTGAGAACCATCCAGAAGTGCACTGCTGTGCCTGACTTCCTTCCCCGAATGAGACATCCCCCTGCAATGTTGCACTCAATGTCAGGCTGATGCATTAACCTTGGACCGCTGTGCCCATGATGTAGGCAGCATCTTCATGTTCCAGATGAAGAAATTAAGACACTGTGAGGTTAAATGAGCTGCCCAAGGCCACACGGTCAATCTCTAATCTGGCTGGGATCCAGGCAGAGGTATTATGGTTCCTGGGTGAGGGTAGGGCACATTCTTTCTCTGTGGTTACAAAGTAAAAAGATCTGGATTTGCAAAAAGTTTGCTGATTATATACTTTCTCCCCAGATGTGGGCAGGCTGCCATCTTGCCTCTGAGTCCTTTGGGGGAAGAAGTCATTGTACCTGTATGAGAGGCAGAGGGTTCAGAATATGGTTTGTTTGGTCTCTGTGGCCACAGACCAGGACTGTGGACTTTCTATATCCCATTGGATGCTGACCCTCAGGGGGTGGTTCTTATCATGGCACAGGTATCTTTTAGGGGAAGTTATATGCCCGGCCAGATGATAGATGATACGGGGGAAAGACAAACAGAAGACACAGTTCTCACCACTAAAGTGCTTAGATTTTAGTCGGTGAGAATGGCTGAATGTATCTGCAAACCCTTCATTTGTGGGCTGGTAGAGATCTTTGGTGGGTGAAACGAGCCCTGTGATTCCATTTACATAAACACAGCCAGGATACCACAATAACAAATGATCACACTGTGCTAAGTGAACACACTGAACACACTTACTCAGCCAGTCCTGGCAACATCCTGGAATAAGGTCTACAAGAGTGTCTGGAGCTGGCTACCCCTGTGTGTGCCAGGTGAGATTCAAGTATAATTCTGAAAGTAGAGCTGGTTTTTTTTTTTTTTTTTTTTTTTTTTGTAAATTATGGCACTTTTTCCTTTTGAGCTTATTCTGGAATTCTGTATTAAGTCACTTACTCTGTCATCACAATGATGATAAGCTGTAATAGAAAACCAAACAGCTAATTTTCTAGTAAAATATAGTAAAACCTTTCAGAACTAGAATGCTTGGGAAGTCAGTGGAGTTTTATCTAGAAAAATGTTTTATTTTTTTTCCCCAAACATTTTGGTTGAAAATTTATTCTGTAGTGAAAAAACATATATCATGGAAACAGGCTTACATCTCTGTTTTCATGCCTTTTCCTCCTTGTTGGGCCTCAGGGTTATCATTCTGAAGACCAGATTTTATTTTCTTTTATTTTTTTATTTTTTGGTTGAGAGGATATGGCATTAACCAGCTGATGATCTTCAGCACGAAATTTTTGATATCAGTTTTTTTCAAATGCAGTGATTTAACTAGTACAGTCCCCACAATCTCACTGGCATCCCTTGTCCTTGGGAACATTGTCTCATAGTAAGTTTTTGCTTTCTCTCCTCTACCCACCTCACTCCATATTTCTCAAGACTCAAAGAAGAACAGCAGGGCCACCTGAATGTATTGTTAGGAGAGCAGGTCTCAGAGGTTCACAGCTGAGTGGCCTGGAATGGCCTCTAGGAACCTCCGTTTCTAACAAGCCCCCTCACAAACTTATCAGAATCTTAATTTCTCACAAGCAGGTGTTCTGAAGCCCACACTTTGAGAAACAGTTTTAAAGGCAGAGAAGTTGACTCCTGAGGTGACAGCGAGGGGACAGGGAGAGAGGATATGTGTTATAGGAAAATGTCCCTTCTTCCAGAAGATGGTTTCATGGGTGATTTGGTGGTGGCTTTTAGTCGATGACTAACTAGTTATACAATCTTGTAGGAAATTCAGACCATATACATGTCTTATCCCAAGTTGAAGTTTACAAACATTTATTGGACACATTCTCTTGAGATCTCAGGATCTGAATGAGAAACAGTATAATACTGATCACGGGGAAATATATTTATTATGAAAGCTGTATTTTTTTATAGTAGGGAGAATTTATTTCATGCAAAGAATATATTATTTTATGTTATCAGATTATAGGAAGTCTATGGGAAAAGAAACAATAACACCAGTAAATTATCATATTAGAGTTGTTTATCCAGGCATTTGTATACCATATGAATAAGTGCTCCTCGAAATCTTTCTTTATTCTGTCAAATAGAGAAATTATTCACAGAAAACATTTTCATTACTTTCAGAGCAACAACACCAGCGTGACTGAGAGAGAGAGAGAGAGAGAGAGAGAGAGAGTGTGTGTGTGTGTGTGTGTGTGTGTGTGTGTGCATGTGAGTGTGTGCACATGGCTTGTGGGTGGATATCAGCAAACAAGCCATGAACTAATAATAAAACAACAAATTAGCAACAATTTAATTAAGCACAATTTATGTCAAAGTTTCTGAATAGGGATATGATTACATAATTATATGTAAAAATTTGAGGGAAAGAATAGACTTTTTTTTTTCTTTTTTATGTTCGACTCCACTTTCTGCTATTGTCCGGCAGCTGTTTTTTGAGCCGCCAAGCTGGGTCACAACTCGGGCCAAAGCGTTTCCGAAGGAATGGGCCATACAGGCTGGCGGCTTGTCAAGCTGCGTGGTCCTCGCACCAGCAAATGAGTAAATCAGAGTTGTAAGTTGCAAATGTGCCTCAAATTAACTTCTGCGTCGTAGGGAATGAGCTTGGCATAATTTAAAGTCCGGCTCGGTGACAGCCTTCTCTGGTGGCAGCTGAATCAAGGAGACGATGGAAAATTAAGGCACGGTGGGCCACGGAGCTTCCACAGGGCACGAACTCGGTGTACTGTGCTCGAAATGTCACATTCCGAGAGGTCCTGGAATTAGCAGGCTCAGTGTCATATCGCGCTGAGGGCTCTGTTCACATGATGCAAGCCTTTGCTTATCTGACCAGGCCTAAAATAAGACGCTCCGATGCTTTATTTATGAGCTCCGGGCCACGCAGGCCCGTGATGCGAGTAACCTTGGGGTACGCAGCATTTGATCACTTCAATTCCCATTAACTACCTGTTTCTAAATGGGGAAAAGCATTTACCCAGCACATTGCGTTATTCATGAAGACACAAAAGCAGCCTGTTGTGCTGTCACTGGGCTGATTTCCATGTAATGCGATCCAGCTGTTGAATGCTGCAGTGGAGGTTTCTAATGTTCGTTTTCTCCTTCTTTTTCTTTTTTTTCTCTTTCTTTTCTTTTTCCTCCTCCTTCCCCCTCCCTTCCCCCCACTCCCATTGTTAAAAAGCTTTGGTCAGTTCCTGAAATTGTTAAGCATACGTCTTTATGTCTAGAAGTTACAAGCTTGGTCCCCTTTTTAACACAGAAGGTAGAGAACCCCTTTATATCATAATGGGAGCATCTGGTACAGAGTTCCTTGACTTCGGTTCTGTTTGTATTTTGGATCTGATTATATTTTTGTTGTTGTTGTGGAGTCTGTCCTGTAAAATATGGGATATATGGAGCATCACTGGCCTCTATTCACTAGATGACAATAGCACCTACCCATTTGTGACAACCAAAAATAATCCCAGACATTGCCAAATGTTCCCTTGTGAGCCATTCACCCCTGGTTGATCTAGTGAGACAGACAGCTTACCTGGTCTTTGTTAACGGAAACCTCACTGACTGGCTCTGAGATGATCAGATTTGGATTTAAAGACAAAAGCTGGTTTGAATCCTGGCTCTAATGTTTTTTTACTGGCCTGACTTCAGGCAAGGTATTTAGCTTATCTAAGCCTTCAATTCTTGACCTATTAAATAAGGATAATAATACTTAACTTATTAGATAATTAAAAATTAGTGAACTAATATGTATAAAGAATATTGAGCATATGATGCATGCTCAGAAACCGATGATCTCACTTTATGACCTGATATATGAAATATTATGATTGTCAATTTAGACATGCAGTGAAATAAAAGGCAGTCCCATGAGGCCTTCTTATCATATGTTACTCCATTCTGATCTTTTTTCCCCTCTACTTCCATCCCGCAGACATTCTCATATGCCAGAAACTGACTAATGATGGCCAAAGCCATGAAACTGGGAGAATGGGAAGAGAAATGGTGAGGGGGATGGCAGAGAACAGTTTCCTGGTGAAAACATCCTGTGAGGAAGCCCCATGAGTAGGCGCGGGCAATGCATGTAGCGTCTTGAGTGTGAAACTATAGAAAAATCGTAAAAACAAAGAAACCCTCAACAGAACATTAACCTGAACCCCACTCTGCACTCAACAAATGCCAAATTCACCTTGTGGTTTTTGCTTCGGGAGAAAGTGAAATCTCTTTCCTTATTTGGGAACGAGGTGACAAATGTTAAATCTGTTTTCTTAGGAAACAGCTGAGAAAACAGTCGAAATGATTTCGTGTGACTAGCACAATTTTCCGCCTGGGTCTTCAAAGTCTGAGTCCCTTTTGAGATGCATCTAAATCTAGAATCTAGAAGTGAGGGCCAGGCTAAGAATGAGTGAGTTGGCATCAGCTAAGGAGTTAAGACTGTGATCTCTGACATGTCTTCTTCAGCCATTGCATGCACATTTTAGAGTCTACTACTTGCCAGCAATTAAGAAAACCTTGGCAAAAACCCTACTCTTCCCATTTGTCCCGTACCTCTCCTTTCTGGGAGTGTTATCGTTTTACTCATACTCTGAAGATCTTCCTTATGTTCACCGTCTTTCTAATCCTTTCTAGTTGCACTAGAGAACACAAGGGTTATAGAGGATATGAGGGGTCATCAAGTCCATTGGTTGACTGAATTACTTCTAGACCATGCCTGACCGTGTTCCACCTGTCCTCTCTTGAAAGGCTTGAGAGGTGGGGAGCTCGCTGTTATGTGAATGAAGATGCGCAAATCTGGACCACTCTACTTGTTATAGGTGGAGAGATCTGCTTCTCTCTCCACTCAAAATATTCCTTCAACAGGCACATCCTGTGGACCCAAAGTGTGCCAGGACCCAAATATGAGTGAAATACAGCTTCTGTCTTCAAGGAGTGAACTGTGGTTGTGGTGATATGTTGCATGGATGTAAATCCTTCATTTACTCATTCAACAAACATTTATGAGCAGTTATGATGAATTAGGTACCTTGCTGGGGGGGACTGGGAATACATACAATAGAGCAAGAATGCCACCTCTAATCTCAGTGGAGCTTGCAGTCTAATAGAAGAGAAAGACATCAATCAAAAGTTCACCTTAATAAATATATAATAAGATTTCACTAACTTAAGTGCAATGAGGGACAGGGCTGTGATTCTGTGTGTATATAACCATGAAAGCTGATTCGAACTGGGTGGAAAGGGGGGTGTCGGGAAATGTTTCCCCGCCAAACAGATTGTGTTCTCTGACCTGTGAAGGATGTGTGGGAATTCACGAAGGTCCGAGTTTGGAAGGGAATGATGATGGGGGGATAGCAAACGGAGCAACAGAAGCAAACATGGAGACCCGGGGAATGGTGGAGTCCACAGCCTGGAGTCCAGATAGCAGAGAGAGACCAGGTCAGCAGGGTTATGGAAGCTATAGATTTTGGTCTTTATCTTAAGATCAAGGCTATGAAGGAGTTTTAAGAGCTAGTTAGGGGGTAAAATGGACAGACTTGGTCAGGGTTAGATATGGACCAGATCAGACACTTGGATGGAGAGAATACATAGAGATAAATGCTCTGAGTGCACTGAGGATGGGGTGACGGGCTCTGCAGGTGAGACCATAGCAGGCTTTATGGAGAAGGTAACATCTGTGACTAAGAGTGGGCATCTTCCAAGCTGGTGTTTCAGGTAGGGAATCTGCAACTACACAGATAGGCAGGCCTGACAACTTACAGGAATATTCCAGAACGCAGCAAGTTTTCTTTCGTGGGCTCGACCACAGGGCGAGTGCCAGTGGTGAGAGCATCAGGATGTGAGGCTGTGAGTTGGGTGTGGCCAGGTGGGCAGCAGCTCTGCAGACGATGCCAAGGTGTTGGACGTCATTCTGAACGTGAGACCTTGGGGGAGCATTGAGAAGGATTTCGAGATCATCAGCTAGAACCTTAGAATAGTTGCTTGGCTGTGGTGTGGAGGTGCAGACGGGAAGCTGGGACATCAGATGCAAGGGCTGTGCAGTGGCCAAGATGAGGGATAATGAGACCTCTTTCTAGGGTGGAAGTGGTGGGCTGTAAGTTATTAAGGAGAGAGAGAGTCAACAGGACTTAGTGTTGGGGCGATAGCATGCCACAGATACCCTGACAATTGCTTCCCTGATAGCTGGGGAAATGCTGGCTAATGTTAACATTAATCTGTACAAAATGGGGCTTGGGAGAAAGCTTTACAGCAGAGCAAGATGACAGGCATTAAATATTCCAGCGCGCGCAGAAGGAACAATGCGTATTTCCCACTTTTTCTGCGCTTTTGGATTGTGCAGGCACCTGTTCCTTTTCTTTGTGAAAGGTAGAGTATTCTTTATAAAATGCTGTGGCCCCCTCTCCCTAACAGCTGGATGTTTGGAGTTGCCCAGATAAAACATCTGGATTCAGGCCTGAAGTTTTGCCTCTTCTTCCAGATGTTTGGTGTCCGGTTGACAAAGTCTTTGTGAAGAGTCATCTAACTAGGTGCTAAACAAGCCTCAAACCTGGGAGGAATTTTAAGGGGCGGAAGAATGAATAAACCCCACACAAAGGAGCTGTAAAAGAACGAAACTAAGTATGGATCCAAGAGGATTAAGAATTTTTCTGGTTGACAAAAAGGGATATAAAATAGTGTATTTAGGCTTCTTAGGAATATATTTTCAGGTGAATATTTGCTTTGAACAGGTGGGGGTGAGGAAGTTGGTGGTGGGGGTAGATTAACATGTTAGTGTAAGGAGGGGTTGTATAGCTGAATTAAAGTCTGTCATTTAAGTTGGCTGGCAGACAAAGAGCCAAGGAACTTGAAGGTTGAGTTCATTCTTTCCTACATAGTGCTTTTTGTTGCAAAAGTATTTTCTAGGCTTTTTGATCAACTCCTTGTGATCTTTTATAAAAGAATGAGCCACAAAAGGTTTGGGCAATTATTTAAATATAGGAATTATACACAAACTCTGGAAAAGTACAGCTCCATCATATACGGGGCAGGAGAAGCATGGCGGCGAGAATGTGCAAACCGTGTTGATAAATTGTTGGTAAACAGTCTTAGCCATCCCTGGAACTGGGGGCACGTTAGTTCATTTTCTACATCCTCCTGCCACCCATCAGCATCCTAGTTCCTCTCGTACCCTCACATGTTTGTATGTTTGGGTGGTTTGAGGGAGTGTGACTGTGATGTGTCAGAGTTGGATGAGGCTGCTCTCATAGACCCGGGCAGATGTCCCTTTTCTCTCCCACCCCACCTCTTGTGTGTCCCTCCTGAGACATGTCTTTGCCGAAAAACCGTTTACCTTTTCCAGATAGAGGAGAGCCCCCTTAGGGCCAAGGGTATATCCAACTGGCTATGTCCCTCTGCTAGAACCTCCTCCGTTTGAACTACTGTCAAGGCAAAATTGCTTTATTTTCTCATTTTGATGATATTAGCAAATACATGTAATGGGAAATAAAATTAATCAGTTTGTGCTTGTGAAATTGCCTCCTGTTTACCTCAGCCTTGTAGCAATTTCCCCCACTCCTACAGGGGTTATTTTAATTAACAGCGTGAATTTTTGGTAGTTTAATTTATTTTATGATTTTGTAAAAATACTCCTTTGTAAGGGTTTATATATAACTAGCCAGCTAATTAGCAGTAATATTTTAACAACAGCTGGAGAAGCAGGGAGTCCCATGAAACATGGCTTCTCCCTTCAGACCGCCAAGATATTTATTGGTGTCTTTCCTTATCAGCTCTAGCTGAAGGCAACAAAGGAGGGTAGTGTGAGCATCAGATAATTAAAAGAGAAGTAAGCATTCAAGTCCTCCTCTCACCTGACACACAGAACTTCCTAAGGACTTCTGTGTCTCTACGCCTCTGATTTAAGATGCTGTCTCTTTGGCTTCTAGTTCTTCCAAAGTCTATTATATATTCCTTGTGGGCCTCAGCGTAAGACATACCTTTCTTGAAAATTATGGGGAGTCTTTTAATAGCGTTAACTTCAACTAATAGTCACCAGCATTTATGCTAAACTTTCAGTCGATGCAAAGAACTTTAACATAGAGTGAAGTTCTCTCTCCATCCATTTAACTTTCTGGAATATTCAAAGATAAAACTGGGGAGAGACTGCGGGGACAGGGGGTAGGGGAGAGGGTCAGAGCAAGGGATACAGAGACACAGAGACATGGAAAGTCAGAGAGAGAAAAAGGAAGACAGACAGAGACGATGCCTCTCTCTCTAGCTACCACAAACTCACAATCAGTTCCCTTCGACCCATTTTGCTGTCTTGGGTTTGGGTTCGAGGATGGGGCACAGGGGTAGTGAGAAGGTCACTCATGGAGATGCACTGGGGGACAAGCAGACTCATTTTAGGGCGTGAAGCCATTGGCCACCCCGAGTGAGATTACAGAGTTCCAGAAAAGTGGTTTGCTTTTCATACCACAATTTTTATTCCCCAAGGCAAGCCGACTGCTTCCTCTGGTGCTAAGCAGGAATTCTGCCTACACACACCTCTTTTCCCCTTACGTGTTTAGATTTTCGATTCCAACTCCTGCAGAAGCGAGAAACCCTCCTCACTGGGGAAGGGTGGGGATCCTTAGGCTTACTTTAGATCCTTAGGTTTACAAGTTAGATTCCTAACTTGACCTTAGAGATAGGGATACTAAGGGCTCGAAAAGTCAAGTGACTTGACCAAGGTCACGCAGAAAGTTGCGGTGGAGAGGCAACTTGAACTGTACATCCAGTCCTTAAATGTCTGTGGTCTGTAGTCTCGGAGAACGCTCGGAAAGCCTCACTCGTTTTCTGGTCTTTTCTCTGTGCACCCACAGCGTGTCACCTGGGTGACAGCGCCATCCCAGTTTTCTCTGCTCGGTTCATCTGCATGTCGTCCGCCTCACCAGACTGTGACTTCCGTGAGAGCAGAATCTCTTTGTGCCTGTTTGGTGCCTGGTCCATAGCAGATGCTGAATCAATAATTATTGTAAGAATGAAAAAAAACATCATAGTAAGTTGAGTCTGACTTTCCAAAGCAAACTTCCTTAGAGTAAGGAGCCTAAGTTCCTGATTAAGTGCTTGATATTCAACTCCTAAGAGTTGTGTCTAAAAATATACGTGCCATGTGGTACAGTGCCTCAAACACAGTAAGGGGACCAATGTTAGCTATCATTATTGTGTCGACTTTAGTACATTAGAGGGAAAGTACCTATAGAAAGTACAATGCAAAACTTTCCAAAGGGTGTGTAAATTACTAAAACGTGGGGCATCAGTCATCATATACAAATGTACACATGCACAAACAAACACGCATACACACACAGACACATACTGTTGGTTTGATAAGGTTTATTTAAGAGATCTTTTAGAGAAGAAAAATGCCCAGTGGGGAATTAGGCAAAAGGTTCCTAAGAAAAGGTGACCTTCTTGTGCGATATAATCACTCCAAAGGCTGGTGCAATGAGTTACAGTTAAAGCACTTTATGTTTCACATCCATTCAGAGACACAGACATGGAGAGCCAGAGAGAGAAGAAGCAAGGTGGACACAGACAACTTCTACTCTACTTAGCACAAACCCACAATGGCACAGAGGCAGTGACTGCATCCCCAGCACTTGAACAGCGCCTGACACGCAGTAGACACTCAGTATACGTTTGATAAATGGCTGAGTGATATCATTTGGCTTTCACCATAACCTTTCAAAGTGGGTATTGTTATTACCTCGATTTGGCCAATGGGGCACTTACTCTCAGAGAAGTTAACGTTCCCGATGAAAGTTCCCTAGCTAATCAGTGACAGAGCCAAGAGTCAAACCCATGGATTTTCATTCCAAAATTTATGCTTTATTTTATTTATTGTCAAATAGCACCACTAACAATGTATTAATTTATGTGGATTTGGAATAACTAAGTATAAGGTCAGCTGGTGGTAATATTGAAAGGATAGTAGTATGTAGTCTTTAGAGATAGGGCTCTCTAATTCGATCATCTTGATCCTGCCACTTATTATCTGTGTGTCTTTGGACCAATTACCTAACCTCTCTGTGCATCACTAGAAGAAGTGTTAGCACCTACCTCATGAGTTGTCTTGGGGATTATGGGAGATGATGCCATTGGCTGAGTGCTGGGCACAGAGTCGGGTCTCACTGGAGCTACCTAAGAAGTAGGTGACACATTCTACCTTTGTCCCTAACTGCAGTGTAATCTTTCTGGGTCATATTCTCTTCACCTGGAAAATGACAGGTTGAATGACATGATCTATAAGGCCCCTTCTAACTCTACAATCAGTGAACCGAGCATAATTTTATGGGGGTCTCACATCTAATGTGATTCCCCTCAGTATTTCGAATACGTTTTTATTTTCTGATGAAGAGAGAAAAAAAAATAATATGAAGTGGAAAGAGAGAGAAGAAAAGGGGAATTGTAAGAGCATCAGTAAGGGACGGATGAAGGAGGGGGTATCATATTACAAGTAGCTAAATTGACCATTATGGGTATTGAACTCCATTTGGTGTGTAATAGTAGGTGAGCACTTGGCCATATGAAACTCATATCTATATATCAGCTTTCCCCAAACACCATCTCAATTAATGAGCACTGAATGAAGAATGGAGACTTGGCTGGGCAGAGATAACGGTAGAAAATATGAGAAATACATGTATAATACTGCAATTAAAGGAAAACTGATGTGACTTATGGCCTCCATCTCAATTCCTTTTCTTTCTTTCTCTGTTAAGAAGCAAGAACTGTTGTGGAAAGTAGATAGAGAAAGCGATGTTTCTTTAAAAATTCTTAAAAAAAAATTCAAAGTTGGGATTTCTTTTGATGGGGAAACAATAAAGTGTTAGATAATTCTGAGGTTCTCACCGCAAGAAAACAATAATTGCATTTTGTATTTTATTATAATAATAGGTTCCCGGCTAAATGCACAAATCTAATAAAACCATAATACCAAGTTACAATGGGCTTCATGAATTGGAAATAGAGTGAATTTAAATGTTTTTGGCACCTGCCACCCAGTTCCCCAATAATAAGATCTATAATTTCCTGATAAGGGTGTGCACAACTCTTGTGAATTTAGCTCTGGAGACGGGCTGAAGGCTATTGTCAGTGTTCATGTTAATTTCTCATTGGCCTTGTGAGACCCACTCCTTCATGGCTAACTCTTTTGCCATTTAAAAAACATTGAGAGTACTGAGATAGATTTGGGGACTTTTAAAGGGATTTTTCAACATATAATTAGCTGCATAGGACCAGAAAATGGTGAGTCATCCTGGGCTTATTTGAGCGTCACTTATACACGTTTATAGAACACTGTGTGTTTGCAAATGGAGCAGGAAATGTTCCTATGTGTTGGTAAAGCTCAAGGCGCAGTGGAAGAAAGCTGGTCCTACTTTGATCTGAGCGCCTGCCATGAAAGTTTAGTGCAATTCTCCGTAGTGTAGGTCGCAAGTGTGGGTGGGATGAATGGAATAAGAGGGATGGGGCACCATTTCTTTGCTCAGGCTCTTGGTGCCTGGCGAGGCCTCTAGGCTAAAAGCAGATATGACTTGCACTGTCACATACAGCATTTTTATGTTCAACTCAGGGTCCTGGGAAATCCCTTTCTTCCAAAAAAGGGTGTGTCATCATTGATGGGGCAGACGTCAAACTGGATCCCGTTTTATGGCTAATCTAGTGCCAAGTCCCCAGGGAATGCAAGAAGAAGCTACCAGGAGCATCATCTGTCTTCAGATAGATCTTGTGTACCCCTCCGAGACTCACATGGGACCATAAGCATGGCCACCGATGGTAGGACCCAAGAGTCTGGGAACTGTAGCCTCATCATAATGCTTCCAGGTACACGACCTAGAAACCAGTGGTAGGTGTTTCCCACCAGTTCTCTTTTCCTCCTGCATTTAACTGATAGGTCACCCCACAGCAAGGGTTTTGTTCCTTTCGGCTCAGGCTGAACCTTTGGCTATTGATGGTGACAATGGCGAGTGGTGGAAGAGTCTGAGATATTTTGAGCGAGTTTAGATATAGGACCAGGCTGAGGGAAAACATACCTCTGAAAAACTTGTAGTTTGTCCCCTCTGTCCCCCATAACAACTTCTGCTCTCCTTTCCAGCATGGAAAACGCAGTTCAGCTGAGCTGAGTCACCTGCCTCTGATCACTTCCTTATCAGCTGCGGAGGAGTCTACCTTGACTTTGCCCCCAGTCTCATTTAATTAGGTATAAGCCTACCTCAAAGTCAATTCATTCTGTTTCTTAACATTGACTGCAGTTTGTTTCTCTTTTGGCGAACTCCTTGCCTTTCCCTGTGATTGAAGCAGTGGAGGTTGATAATTCATTTTGTTCCGCCATTATTGATTTGGTGGCTCTGGTCCAAAATTTGAAAATTTCTCTCCAGGTTGTTCTTGCCCTTGGTTTTTACAAAGACATTGCATAAAATGAAGGGTGTAGGTCAGAAATAGAAGCATCAGTGCTACTTTAGGGTATGAGGGTCCACTTTCAATCGTGAAAGAGGCTTATTGTTAATTACAGAGATTTCCAAGGGCATCACACACTTCTCATGCGGTGGCTGGGAAAAAAATCCTCCTTACAAATGCTTTCTAAACTGAGAATGGATTTGAAAGACCATTGTCTGCCCTCGCTCAGAAATTATTCCCTCATAAAGGACTTGTGTAAAGGTTTTCAAGATACCTTTATGTGAAAGATAAACTATATTAAGGGCCTGAGAGTTTCTGCTCACCACATTTTTTACTGAAGGTTTCCTTTCTTGATTCTTGTAAATGTCAGTTTCACCGAAGAGTTTCTTAAAGTCACCGCCTCCCTTGCATTAAGGATTCTAAACCCAAAAGTGGATGCTTCTTTGACATCCTTTTTTTTTTTTTTCAATTCTGAGTAGCTTGGTGGGTGTCAGGTGTCCAGTGGAATTTTTCTTGATGAATCGTAATGAGATCATTGGTGGGATCTTTTATTGCCTGAAAATTTTTTTTTTCCTTAAATGAGCATTGCAGAAGTCCCAGGAACTAAGAATTTATATTGTGAGCCTCTTATGGAGGCTTATATTTCTTCATGATTCCTCTAGCATGTGATTTATTTTTCATGTTGCACATAGTTGATAATAAGGCCTATCTTTAGGCGGTGGGGCGGGGGGAGGAAAAAGGAAAAAGTTGATCTTTGATTTGTTTTCCCCAATTAGTATGGCAAGCTGAGTCAGGGACCCCCAGGGTCTATTTATTGAATTGTATGAAAGAGCAGTGGAAACGAACAGAATTATTATTTTCCTCAGGTTACTTCACTTCCATATGAAGATGGGTCCTTTGAGTTAGCTCATAACCACGGTGTAGCGTGTAGGCATCATACTCTCTTCCTCTGATATTTCTAAAGGCAAAGAAGGAACCTATGCCATCGTGTTGTACCTTCAGAAAACTGGTAGAAGACGCCTTCCAGAGACACTTACTTCAAATAGAGCTGAATTCTTCCCTCTCCTCCTTTCCATCTACTTTGATATCGTAGGGTCTCTATAACTAAAACAAGCCTGTAGTGCCTCTTTCTCACTGGCCTGGAGATCAACTCAGCCTTGACTTCATGCCTGTCATGAACTCGGTTTCCTGTGATCGGAGAGAGAAATTATAACCCCACAAAGTATTGTCCTGAAGCTAGATAGAAAACCCGAAGATGGAACCATCACCTAGGGCCTTTTAAAATATTTCCCTTCTGTCAGTCACGACTGTTACGAAACAGGTAGGGCAAGGATGTTTTTAAGCCTCGCTGACTGTCAGCTCCCAAAGTATCCAGCCAAAACTGGGGAAAACTCTTACTGCGTTAAGTATTCTGGCTTGATACGGCAAAATCCAAATCTGCCCATTGTGCTTTCATTTCAATCGGCCCTTTAGATTCTTAATTACAACATGGGCTAATTATGCAGTCAAAGCTCTAAACCGCACAGCACGCCTGTCCTTCTCTCCTTCTCCCTGGCATTATCATATCGGTTTTTCCAACCCTGTCAGACTGAGATTTAAATCTTTCATCTTCTACTCACTGTGTTCCGCGTATCAACCTTTCCTGCCTTTTAGAGCGACGTGCCCAATAAAGTTCCCATTTCTGTCATAGGTCAGGACTTGGTCTTTTATACATTCCTAGGCTGGGGCCATTTAAATTCTGTTTTTGATTTTTATCTGGCCTCTTTAAATGATTTGCCTTGTAAATGTTTTAACTTTTTGGTCTTTAGCCCCAGCGTCTTAGACTATTAATTTATTTTTTAACCTGCGTGACCATCGAAGCAAATTTATAGACAATCTCATTGATAACGAGGTCTCTTCATTCTGGAGAGAGAAATGTTTGGAAGGTCTTCAAATGGGAATATTTTCCAAACTCGGTGTATGTGTGTGTATATGTGCGTGTGTGTGTGTGTGCGTGTGTGTGTGTGTGTGCGTGTGTGTGTGTGTGTGCATGTGTGTGGGCATGCACGTGTGTGGGCATGCATGTGTGTGTGTCCTCAGTGCAGGCCGCCAAGGGAATCTCCAGCTATTAGAGCTTCTCGGGTTTGCATGTGGAGAATAGTCTCCATGTATTTCCTTTCTCTAGCCTGTTCTTTCAGTGTAGTTTTACTTTCATTGGGACAATGTCTTAGTTTTCTCCAAACCACTTGAGAGAAAGAAAGAGAGAGGGGAAACAGAGGGAGAGGAAGGGAGAGAAAAAAAAAAAGAAAACTTTTATTGCATTGTGTGCTATGAAAGGCTTATGCTACATAAATAGGACAACGTATCACATCATATTCACTTAGTTATTGGGTGGCTTTGTTTTGATTGGAGATTGAAATTCTCCCATCTCATTTTACTTGCATGTGCCTTGAAGTGGGGCTTTTTGGGCTATGCTTACAAATTCTGAAGATAGGTTGGAGCCATATTGTTTCTAGGCTTTCTTCAATAAGAAAGGGCAGGCTGGGGGTCAAGGCAATATGGAAGAGCCTGTCCAGCCCTGGGGCCCTGGCACTGTCTCGGGACATCTTTTGTTGGTTTTCTAGCCATCGCTGGACATTCTCACATTCTCAGTCAACTTCTGCCTGCTCTGAGTTCCCCCTCAGCCTGTCTCCTCATCACACTTACCTAGTTTTGACCCCTGCTCTTGAGGATTTGCTCTTTGCCAGCTAAACTATAAACATATCCCTAGGAATATATTAGAAACTGCTAATTATACAACATGCTATCCCTCTATATAAAATATTTGCATTTTTGAACTGAACCTTTATAGAGACAATGTCTTAAGTCAAAAAGATGATGCTCATGGCAGGAATTTCATCTTAGTGTGTGGCTATTCCCCAGTCAGGCCAGGCTAAAAGCCAGCTTCTCTGTATAAGAATTAAA
The DNA here is from genome assembly GCA_004027375.1 of Macroglossus sobrinus. Lineage (NCBI taxonomy): Eukaryota > Metazoa > Chordata > Mammalia > Chiroptera > Pteropodidae > Macroglossus > Macroglossus sobrinus. The sequence continues at coordinate 65,516 of PVKZ01004312.1, forward strand.
CGGTTTCTATTTGGAATAGCAGCAAGTCTCTGTGATTTAAAAAAAAATGTATTCAGGTATTATGTGTTATTTATATATTTATATTATGGATATAATGTGTGTATATATATATTTTTCTGGGTGAACAGCTTATTGATCCCAGCAGCTATTGAATTTTTATATGCCATTTATGATCGTTCCCGTGATTTAGTGAAATATTCAAGGCAAATTTGATCAGCGTTTCTTAAAAAGGTCAAATACTTCCATAGAACTTTAGTCTGAAGACATTCTAAGATGTTCCCTGCCAGTCCAAAGGGAGTTGGATTAGGTATCTGTAACTAATGGAGTCACAGATTGGAGGCTGGCAAAGTAGCGATAGTGGAGTGTAAGCGAGCCAGGCTCCACATCTGTAATTCTAGTGCCATGAGATCTCTCAGACACGGGAGCAGTGTTATCCCACTGGGCCCCTTCGCTTGTGCAAATAATCAGCTATGATTCTGTTTCAGGATTTTTTTAGTGACTCTTTTTCCTCCCCCCATCTCCTAGGAAGTAAAGAATGGACTACGATAATGATAGCAGTTGGTCAGCTACAGCCTAATTCAGTCATGTCACATGCTGAACTGTCTGGTAATTTCATTGTCACACTGAAAGACAGATTGAGACATATTTCCAAAAAGTGTTTTGTGGTGACCTGAAAGGTTATATATTTGAACACGGCCCCAGAAAAGCAGACAGTGTATACCATTTAGTGTGAATTTGAAAAGTTTTTCTCTTAAATTGAGGGGAAAACAAGGAGGGAAAAAAGACCAAATGCAGGGCTATTTTCTTTGCTAGAATAGTTGTTACTTTTTTTTTTCCTCTGGAAAATGAATAGGTTACTATCTAGGTCTTTGTGTTTCTGTTCTTCAACTTTGTTGTATGTCTCATCGGTTTCACTCTGGCAGGATTACATGTGATAAGAAAGAACTGGATTTTGAGTTGGCAAAAAATAAAAAACTCATGCCCCAAATACCGAAATGATATGCAGTGGCCCCGTCACCCTTAGTGTTCCCATATGGAAATATAATTTCTTTCTGAGCGGAAGTTTCTGGAAATAGGTATTTGACTTCTCCTGTAAACTGCACCTTGGCAGCTAATTGGGGAGGATTATAATCCCCTTTCCAGAGACTTCTGAAGCCTGAGTAAAGTTCCCAAATGCGAACTTCCTCTCTTAAGATTCCCGATATGAGTTTTTTTGGGATGGGCCACTCTGGGCAACGAGGCAAATCCTCTGTACTGGGAGCCCTCAGGAGAGACACCGGACTGGACTGGAAAATGTTTTCCATCTGTTTGAAATGTTGACTGTCAGGGCTCTGAATGGTCCAGAATCTTTACTGGGATTTATAGGTGAGGATCCCGAGAGCTATGATGCATAGGGAAGTAAAGTTATCAGCCTGGTGTCACGGAATGAGTGAGCAGTGGAACCAGGGTTTCAAGCCCGAGTCTTTTGCTCCGGACCACTCTACTCCTCTGTCTCATTTGAAGAGTGTCGTCTCCAGCTGTGGAGGGGGTTTTCGTTGTGGAGTGTGAGAACATGAGACCAAGGAGATACACAGGGGCTGAGTGATGAAGTGGCTTGTGGTTTAGGCTATGTTGTTTGGACTTTCTCTTGAAAGCTCTGAGAAGCCTGTTTTTCCTACAGTTGCTCCCCTGCATCTTGCTTTGGATTATTCACTATCTCTGGGTTCTGTGTTCCTCTTCCATATCTGATGAGAGCTTTCACATCGTAAACTCGCAGTGACATCATTCCTTGTCAAACAGGAAAGCCTTGTATTCTCTTCTATACATTTGTTGATCTGTCTGGTTCCTCACCCCACTGTGTGCTTCTCCCTGAAAGGTACAGCCCCTCCATCAACACCCCTCCCCCATGTTTCTAGATCATATTCTGAAATCCGTACCAAGCCAATTTACTTGACATGTGCAGTCGGCAGTTATCTCTGTCAAGCTAACCGCGTTTGTCTCAAGATGCAAGATGCGAGTAGCCTCTTTTCTTTCTTCCACTGTTAGATCTTCCCTAACTTCTGCCTTGAGTTCCCTTTCTCTTCTCACACTGCCCAGAGTCATTCTGCTCTCGAACCTGGTCTACTGTTTTAAGATTTCCTCCCCAATCTTGATGTGTACTCGTGGTTCAAGGTAGAGAACTAAATCTGGGATAAGGGAAGGTGCTATATGGGGTGGGCCCAAAGGTACCAGAGGTGGGTTAAGGAAGAGTGTGTTCTGCTCATGCTCACTAGTCACCAGGGGACGATCTTAGGTAAGTTAACTTGTATCTCTTGTCCGTGCTTCTGTCATCCTTGACATGAAGCAGCCCACATAAGATGGGAGCTGACTCCTATTAAACTTGGTCTCAGGTCCTTGTCACGCCCATGACCCTCCCCAGAGCTTAAATCTAGAGGATCCAGAGAAGAACTCCTAAAGTAGGCACTTTTTCTGTTTGGGGGGTTCATTTCATAGCCAGAATAGAGATCTGAAGATGATCCTTCTCACCCCAAAATGTATGCTAGTTTAAAGACAAGGGCTTGTTCGTACCCACGTAGTCATAAAGAATGACTAAGGATGATAACGCCGGCACGTGTTGCCAAGAGCAGCACTGCAGTCCATGGGATAGCAATGCTCATCACACGAGTAGGTCTAGTTAAAGAGATGTAAAATCCACGTCATTTCTGAGTGAGTTGGAACCACAGCGGAGCAAAGTGGGATGAGGACCTGAGCTGCCACATAGTGGTGACACTCTTTGATGATGGTGCTGGGACTTTGGGATTCTGGTCTGCTGTTTCCCCAAACACCTTCAGCTACCATGTTGTCTGTACAAAGGAACAGGAACTCCAGAAACCAGAAGGCATCCAGCAAACAGAAAGCCTTTCCTGCCATCATCAACAATAAGTGATTTAAAGAAAGTTTTCTTTTGAGGGGCTATACCACTGGTTCTCACTCTGGCTGCATTAGAATCACCTACAGAACTTTTTACAAAGTCCAGATATGCAGCCTTTACCCTTAATCAATTAAATCTGAATTTTTGGGAGTGGAGCCCAGGTAATGAATATTTTTTAGAGTTTTTCAGATTATTCCAATGGGGGCGGGGTGAAGGTTGAGAACCACTAGTTATAGAATTTGCTTCCCAAAGTGTGGGACTCCCCTTGGAGTCCCCTTATAAAAGACATCAGGGCTTGTTACTGACTCAGAATCCCAAGGGTTGGAGCCTGGTCATCTGAATTTTAAATTCTCCAAGTGACCCTGACCACAACAGGAGCTGAAAGATAAAACCACTAGCAAATAAAGAGATGAACTTTGATGAAAAATATCTACTTTCGAGGACAGGAACAATTACAGTCTAATTGATGAGCGGTAATTCTTATTAACTGTGATTTGGAGCAGCTTGGCAGAATTAGATCAAAGACTACAGCTGATCTTCATTATTTGGGGGCTTTTGAGGGGCTCGATCTTTATCCTCTGAGTCTTGAACAAATTGAGAAATAAAGGATTCAAAGTAGAGGGCACATCTTGTCTTCATTTCCACTGGAGCTGATATGAGGCTTGAGCACGAGAGGAAAGTGGCCCATCACGATAGCCCTGCATGAGGTAGATTGATCCATCTAGTCATCTCAGGATGCTCCCCACTCTGCTACTGGCACTTGCTGGGAGGGTCAGGATGCCCAGCTTCGTAAGGGTAGCCCCAAGTGAGAAGCAGAGGGCTGAGCTGGGCTCAGCAGGCTGTCGTTCTTCCCAAATTCGAGCAAAACGAATCATTACACGGCCCCACCGTAATGGGATAGGAAAGGTAGCTGTTGCCTAGGGAAAAATTTCCCCGTGAAAATCAAGGGTAGAGAAAGGGTGTCTCTCTTCATCATCATACAACCTTGTAAATTATTAGCTGCCTCCTATCCCCATTTTGTACAAAATGAGAGTGTTCACGAACTTTCCTCCTGGAATCGACCCATCGATTTTTCATTCACGTCTATTTTTTTTTTTTTTTAATCCTAGATACAAGGATCTTGGAGGGCTCAAACCAGGCTAGGGTTTGGAGGTTTGGAGCCTGAGCTGAGGTTAGGGGTGAGGGGATAATGGGCGCTCTTGATCACCGGAGAACCTGGCTCTTTGTATTAAATCTTCCCTATTTTAATACCTAGAGTGGTCTTTGTTTTTGTGACGGGACCACAACTAATAAGGTTGGTATTTTACATATAACATCTTATTTAATTTTTTTTCACCAGCCTAGATTTCTTTGTGTTATTCCATATCCACTTACAGATAAATGCACAGAGATGTGGAAAGGAACGTGTTCAAGGTTATAGTTCTAGAAGCGCCGGAACCAGGAATTCAAGCCCAGTTCTGTCTGAATGCACGTCATTTCCTGTTCCACTGCTCTGCATAGAATGAAAAGCCAGGACAGGGTTTTTTTTTTTTTCCTCTTTTTGCTAAAGATCTCATAAGAAGTTCCACTTGGACAAGGTGTGGGAGGGTGACTGATCACATCTGTTCCCTGCTCACATCTCTAAACTCCTGCCCTTGTGCATTTCACTGTCTATAAACATCACACGATCATAGACCTGGGAGCTGGAACGGCCGGATCCACATCATCTGGCCCTGCGGCCTGCCTTCTGGCCGGCAACTGTTAATTATCTTTCCTTCTCCAAACGAGAATGCCGAGCACTGACAGGTTGTATGACTTGCCCAAGATGACACAGCGAGTAAGTGAGAGTGTGGGCCCAGACTCCAGGACTTCTGGGGATGATTTTGGCTGTGAGATAGCTTTTCCAGGATAATTCCCGAGCAGCTAATTCTTTAAACCAGCTTCCCCACCTGACGTTGGGAGCAAGGTCAGGGAAAGCTGCTGAGTGAGGAGTCCCCACCTCCCTCTGCCCGTGTCTTGCTAATCCTCCTTATTGATGGTGAACAGCCTTTTCCCAGCCTGCCCGAGCCAGGCGTGCAGAGCAAGGACCTGTGCACCGTTCCTACCCCACGCAAACAGGTGTCAAGAAGAGCCGGACGGAACCGCCTCCCACGTGATGCAGAAGGCCGGGCCCTCTGCCCGACCGCCGGATTTCCAATTTCCAGTGATCTCACAGCCCGGCCTGAAACGAGCACATTGGAGACAAACGTACGGGAAATCATCTTGTCACCGGTGTTTACGGTGTCAGACAACAGCAGATTCGGACATGTGCTCTTAATGATGAGAGAAGGGTTGCGGGGGGAGTCAGACCGCCGCAGGGGGAGATGGGAGGGCGACAGACCCCGGAAAACACGGCCCTCCCCATCAGCTCTCGCCTCACGTCCTCGTTCTCTTTTTCTTCCCTGTTTTGTAGGTTCTTTCCTCCTTTGTTTTATTACAGTATTAGTATTATTTTTGTCTTCTCTCTCCTTTATTTTTGTCCTGTTCTGTGTTTACTGTTTCATTTTTCTGTTCTTTGGCCATTTGTTCATATATCTATTCAACCTAAACTTGTATATTGGACAGATCTGCTTCGCTATCTAATAAGTTTGCAAAATTATGTCCCCAAAGACTCCTGGTCTTCTCTATCCAATGCACTTTTTCCACAACCTTTCCCATTGTTCAGGCCGAAAAGCTTGAGGTCATACTCAGAGCCTCTCTTTCTATCACACACCATATCCAATTCACTTGCACAGCTTGTGGGATCTCTCTTTAAAATATCCCTGTATACAATCACGGTTTAGTACTTTTTAATCATCACCTTGGCCCAAGTCTCTTAGCTAGATGATCCAAATTGGCCTAAAATTGGTTTCCCTGCTTCTTTCTTTGCTCTTTGTTCTATTCTCAACACAACAGTAGACTTTTAAAATTGGTCAGATCATGTCAGATTGGTCAGTCATGCTCCAGACTCTTCAGCGGTTTCCCATTTTACTCAGAGTCTTAATATTGTTTTTGAGGCCCCAACCTCTCCATTTCCTTTCTGAGCTCATCACTCTGCTCCAACTGCAATAGCCTCCTGGCTGGTTTTTAACATTCCTTTACATGTTTCCACCTCAGGGCCTTTGCATGTGCTATTTCTGCTCCTTTTCTCAGATATCTACATGGCTTACTCTTACTCTTTCTCTAATTCTTTTCTTAGTAACCTTCCCAGTTAAGTATTTCCCAGGCAGTCTGTTTAAAGTTACAAGCCTCCCTCTTACACCAAGCACTCTCATTCACCTGAATTCTTGCATTTTTTTCATAGCATGCATCACGATCTAATGTTTTGTGTGCTTGACTTCTTTGTTTATTATAGTCAGTCATCTCTGCCCACTCTTCCACCCTACGCCATCCCCACCAGAATGTAAGCAATCTGAGGGCATAGATTTTTGTCTGTTTTGTTCAGTGCTTTGTCTCCTTTCCTGAGATGATTGCTTGACACATAACACAAGCTTAGTCCATTTTCTTAAATGAATGAATGAATGAATGAATAAGTGATTGAACGAATCATTGAGCAACCACTATGGGCCAGGCATGGTGTTAGCATTTAGGCATATCTAAGTCATTCTTTCACTTATTTGTTTCTTTAATAAATACTTGTTGAGGACCTATGTGATGTCTATAAGGATGATCTAGTACATTCTCTTTTCTTATCAGCTCATTTCTCTTTCTAGGATCCTTTTTATCTGCCTCCACATCAACCGCCTGAGAGCTTTCTCATGTTTGAATACTGCCTTATCTTCATCTTGCTCTTCTTTCAATGGAGCCCAATTGTTTTTGGTCCTATGTAGCAATACATCCGCAGCCTGAACCAGTCCCCACATCTCTCTTAGGGGTTTGGATTTGAGTTTACGCTTCCTCTCAACACACTGCAGCTTTCAGGGGTAAATGTACTCGGTGATCACCCTGCTATTCTGCTCTCATCTCTGGCACTGCACATCCTACTGGACTCTTAAGTTTCTGGTTCTGCAGCGAACAGGGCATCTAGGTGGCTTTTCACTCCCATCTCGTTTATATTTCTACCCAAGATTTCGCTGGACGTGAATGTCAGAGAAGGCGTACTTCCTTCTTTAAAAAAAAAAAAAGGAATGTTAACACATGCATGATATCATAGTAACATTAATGGAACTCTAAGTGAAAGGAAGAAAAAGTATTACTTGTAAATCAAACTGCATTTGTCTATGTTTCTTTTCTACTCTGGCCCCTAATCATGCAAAATTTATAGTGGTTGTAGTCTCTATTTTCATGTTTTTATACAACCTCTGTAGTTACTATTTTTAGCACCATACTACTGCATTTTCTTGAGTGTGAGATGCTACTGGTTTTAAGATGTACCATTTCCTTCATGACAGCTTTTCAAAGAGGCAGAGAAATATTACCACTTTAAATGTATACTTAGAAGGCAAGATGAAGCCTAATTTCAGAAATGTTGAAAATTTACCAAAAAGTGTGTTAAAATTGAGAAAAGGAAATAGTTCACAGTCTATTTATTTTACATTTATATTTACATGATTTACTATAAATAACACTGCTGTGAAAAATCTTAGTGCTTATGGCTTGCATCTTTTCTACTATTTCTTTGGTATAAATTCACAGGGATACAAACATGTTTTATGATTTTGAAGCATATTGCCATGATGTTTTTCAAAAGGGCTAAAACACTGTAGCCTATTATCAAAGTGTATACTTGAGTATCTGTGCTTAATTGCAACTCTGCCAGCATTAGGTTTTATTATTTTTTGTTTGGTTTTGTTTTTGCTAATTTTACATATGTAGATGGTCTGTTTGCATTGCTTTGATTATTTGAAAGGTGGTATGAGACATATTAGTAGCAATTTAACCTGAATAGCTAGTAAAAGATGTTGTTATTGACGTGATGGTATAAGATTAGTTTATTCAGATGACAGAGACGGGAATTTGTTCTTCAAAGTTCCTGCCTTTGGCTGGGTAGAGGAGAAGATTCAGTGAATAGAATTATTGACAAAAAAATCAATTTTTGTTTCTGAAAACAAATCTAATTAGACTTTTGCCATTTTCCAAGGACCTTTAAAAGGGGGTACTATAATCTAACCTAGGAATTTTCAAGCATTTTGTTTGAGTGCTTTAATACTTCTTGTTTCTTTACGGAATATGTTAGGAAGGGATTCAGTTTAATCACTTTGAACATACGCTAATAATTAACAAACCTTTACAAGTGGCATTTACCATTTCCTGGATGGAGTTGCAGTCACTTTATATACTTGTTGAGTTCTTATGAAGACTCCGTGAGAGAGGTATTATTCCTATTATTTCCCATTGGATGAGGAAATTGAGACACTTCTCTGTGACATATCTAGTAAGTTAAAACACTGGGATCCCAAACCAAGAAGTCTGCTCTGAGCCTATTTTATTAACCACCTCGAGTTACTTCATTTTGGGAGTCTAACACGCTGTCATGTAGACAGGAAGCCAGAGAGGTTGATGGAGATGCTCGGTCCTGGCACACTTTCTGCTCTATGCTAAGGAGCTCCCTTCCGATGTCTAGGAGGATGAGATTTATTCTCTTACAACTGAAAGCATATTTTCCAGACTCTGACTTTCGACTCAAGTTCAGACCTAAACACCCAGCTGATATCTTTTGCCCTTGGAGATGGTCCCTGAATCATGCCCTTCTCTTGTGCCTCTTACCTTCCCCTTTGTGTTATCAATGCGTGTCTCTCCTTAGATGTTTAAAATACTGGGACTTGCTAAAATAATGCAGACGTTCCAAATGCTGCAGCATCTGGGATGTTTCTAGAACATTTTATGTCTCAACTGGACAGAATGGTGAACTTTGAGCAGAGAAAGGTCTTATTGTTATTGGGACAAACAAATCTTTTCAACTAGCTCATTTAACTACAACTATTTCATTGCTCTTTATAATGTATTTTGTGCATTTCCTCTTTGCTCTGTGTCCCATGCTTATATCTCCTCTGTGTTTGGATGTCAAGAATTAGTCATATGTTTTATTTATATGAAACTGTATTTGTGTTTGGAAGATAATTTAGCCTGGTGAATAAGAGCATGGGTTTCGAAGTCAGAAAGATCTGGATAAAATCCTGTTCTGCCCTTTCTCGTTCTGTGACCTTCTACAAGTTGTCCAATTTCCTCAGTTCTAAAATGAGGATAATAATATCCTACCTCAAAGGTTTGCTATGAAGATTAAATAATATGAATGGACTAATTATTATAAAATGCACAGACAGAACATGGTATATACTCAGTATTCAATAAATTAGCTACTAATATATGCAATAACACTTTAATAAAATGTAATAAGCATTTAGGTAAAGGCCAAACTCAGGCCGCTTTTGGGGAAGTGTTTCACCATTTACCTGTTTCTCTGACTTAATGACTCTCAGTGTCTCTCCCTGTTGAATTTCGTGACTTTCGTCCCTCTAAAAAGAAGAAATTAAGATTTGTCTGTGGACTTTTTAAAAAGTCAGTTTTTTTTTTGTGAGTATTAGAGACATCCTCACCCCTCCCCATCTAAGGATAATATGTATTTATTTTTTTTTTAGTAGTTTCTGGGGCTATACAGAGGAATCGTAAAATAAGTGGACTCGTTTCCCAGGAGTGAAATGTTAAAAATTCCTGTCAAAAATCGGTTGAAAGAGAAAATCACTTCTCCACAGGGGTGAGACTCCCTTGGTGGATGTCATCAACAGGAAGAGCCTCACGAGAGGGGAGATCGGCGTGCTCCAGAGTGTGGCAATGGCTTTGGTGTGGACTCATGTCTGAACGGCCTCCCAGTCTGGGTCCAGGGTCCCACTCACAGAGCATCAAATATCCCAACATCGTTCCTACTTCCACATGTTTAACTAGTCTCAAGAGCAGCCACATCTAGGGAGGGGATGGGCATCTGGAGTCCGGCCAATGGCTGCAGGTGTTTAGTGAAGGGTGATAAGAGGTAAGGGGATAATGGAGACAACTCATCGATCGATTGATTGTTAACCTAGCAGGACCCTTCCTCTGAAGCTTTATCTTGATGGCGACTCTCATGGGGTGGAAGCAGTGATGCAGGTGGTGACAGAAAAATGACTTCGTCACTGAACAATTCAGGGGAAGCAAGAGCCCAGGATGACAGAGCAGATAACCTGGTTGCTGTCGTTTGCAAGATTCTACCTGGGATGTGGAATGTAGCAATCCCAGCCTGTGGGCATTGGTCTGACAGCTGCTCTCAGCATTGGACAGTTGCTGCCAGATAACGAGAGTTCAGAGCATGCCGGCTCAGGTGTGACTACCCCCAGTGGTGTTCTGGCACTTGCAGAAAAAGCATCGCAGTCTCGCTGGCTCCATTTTCAAGGGTCATGGGGCCCTGAAACATCTCCAGGGCATTTGGCCTGGCCTGGTACCACTCACCCTGTGTGCTCCTCTTTCTGCCATCCCTGCTTCTGAATCAGCTGAAAATGTGAACTTTAAGGGGGAAATAAGTACCCCTTTCTTCCTCAACTCAAATAGCACTACAGATGTTTTAATCGGAGGAGGATTGTGTGTTTACCGTCTTGGACTTGGCGATTACATCAGGAAAGGACTGACCTTATCCGTTTGCATCTCAGCCAAGGCAGGGTCAACGGTAGGCAGCAGGGCAGGTCCTTGGGACATCAGTTTCAAAGAGACATTAAAACAGCACTGGGGTGAAAGTAAGATGATGTCAGATTCATTGGAACTCCACTCAAGGCGAGAACTAAAATGTGGTTTGAAGGGACATCATGGTAGTGCTCCTGGCGGTGGGGGTCTGATCATCTCAAGAGGCACATTGACTCACGGTGCATGTTTCCTAACTGCCTTCTGAGGAGGATGGAAGTGGGTAACTGGTTCGATGAGTAGGATGTGGCCATGTGGGCCAGTGCTGGGTTGCTAAGGGCATTACAGAAAAGTCGTGAGTACTGCCACCGCCTCCCCCCGTCCTGTCCGAAGCTCCTGGCCACACTTCCAAGTAATTATTTAACCAACATTTCAATGCCTCTTTGAAAAAATGGCAACTTAGAAGTCTGTTTGCAAGACCAACACGACGTGGTCCAGCCTTGTATCTTGGCACAGATGTCAAGACCCGTTTCCTTCTCTCCTTTCCGGCTGCCTCCTCGAGGCCCTGCTCCTTCACGGGCCAGTGTCTCCCGCGCCCTCCAAAGCGTGAGGAAACTCGGTTGGTTTGGTCCAGGGTTTCCCAAACTTGTCATGGAAGCTCTTTATCTGGTGAAAACCATCACCATTTAGTCCTTTGTGTTTTAGGTTTAGTGAGAGTTGGGTCTGTTTTATCTGTTGCTCCTTAATTCTCAGAGCAGATCGTCTAGATGTCATTCATTTATTTTTTTTTCACAAGCATTTATGGACCACTTGCTTCCTGTCAGTTGCTGCAGTGTGCCCTACCAACGTTTCAGAGTTAGCAGGTTTCTGGATAAATTCATCACCATTCTCCAGAAAACTTGTTTATCTTGATTTTCTAAGTTTGTCTAAGTGGCATGAGCAACCTCTCCCAGGCACTCCAGGTTAAAGCCTTGCTGTCATCACTAACACCTTTCTTTATTTAAATATGTCCTTTACTTTGGCAATTTAAAAAATTTCTGGTTGTTTTTGTATAAATGTTATACACTCATTGTAGAAACATGAGAATGCACATTAGCTAAAAATGAGGGGAAAAAAATGACCATTTCAAATCAGTTTCCAAGTTCTGATGTTTCCACCTTTCCATGTTCTCTTGTACCAAGTACTGTCCCTTGTCCCTGTGGCCACCAGTCAACACCCTCTGGGTGCTCATGTTCTCATACCTGAATAATGACAATATCCTCTATCTGGGCCTCTGTCTCTCCATATCCTAGTGTCTGTGGGGCCCACTTCCGGGAAGGTGTGTAGAAGTCTACAGAAGACCAGATGATCACCAGGGAAAGTTAATTCCTACATTTTCTCAACAAACTGTTGCTAGTACCTTTACACCTCTGCTACTAAAGCAGGGTCATAGTTTCTTAAATCAATTTAATCCATTTGAGCATGCCCGTGAACATGAACGTGTTATAAGCAGTTGAGGTATTGCTTTAGATCTCGGGGGGAAAATACCTAAGAGACAAATAAACTTTTGGTTCCCTTAGATCTTTAACCTATGCTTCTCCCCACTTTGACCTACCCCATGTGGATGTTCACACGTGACCTCCACTCCAGGCTCCACGAGCTGGAGACCGAATATTGAGGTCTGAGGACGTGCCAGGCATTTTGCATGTGTTCTCGCTGACGTGCTCTTTACAACACTCAGAGTTATATTATCTGGTTCTGTTTTAAGAGGAGGGATTGGCACGAAGAGCTTAAACAATGTGCTCAGAGTTCCTGTCTTAAAGCCAGTTCTTGATGTTTGTGAATGCTCCCTTCTCAGGGAGAGTTTTAGAGGATCAGGAAATTCAAGGGCTGCTTCCTAACTTAATCTCTTCCTGGGTGAGATTTCCTTTCGACTCTTTTTTTTTCTGGTAGTCAGGTTTGTTTGTAGGTTCTAGAAACAGTCCCTTGAAATTCACTTAAATATTTCAATAAAGAAGAGGCCGAGACTCCTGATTTTTTTTTTTTTTTGAAGTGACGTTTCATGAAAGAAACAATCTGGGCCAGGAAAAAAACTGACATCATGTGAACACTCATGGTAAAAAAAAAAATTCTCAGTGGATCTTTTTAACTATTGAAGAACCTGAAGAAAAGGTGATTTTGAGTAAATCAGTTTCATGATGTACCGTCTTATAAAAAGTTAACTGCAAAATGGGCTTGTCCTATAAGGTGGTTCCGTACAGGTCAGGTGAGATAAATACCTGCCTCAAACTACCTGGCAAAAACACCTGCCTCAGAGGTTTACACACAAATTTAAATAGGAGCTGGGAAAAGTTGATTGGGTTGCACTAGCCACAGTGCTTCACCCCATGCCTGTGGCATTTGCTTGTCTCTCTTTTCCTAGTCTGGAGGGTGGGCTTCAAGAACAAATAAGACGTAGGCTTTGCTCTTCCCATGGAAGGCTCATTTTCATAGGCACAGCCTAATGTATGATGATCCAGTCTGCCTCATCCAGTGAATGCTCCGTAAATACTTCCCCACTCTGGCTGCCTTGGTTGCTCCTTCTGTACCTACGAGAGAGAGGAAAACCAGGAATGCTTGCATGATGTCATTTCATATTATCTCCCACCTCTTCCCTGTCAAACCTTTCTAAATTTGTTTGAAAACTTTTTCGTTTATGTCTCCTTTTTCTTCCATATTTAAGTGCAGCATTTTTTTTTTAAAGCTGCACGCAAACCCCTTTAAGAAGATGTCAAATCCCCATTGAAAAAGAGGTAAACTCAAGTTCAGTGACCTTCAGTCAGTGGTCATTAGCAAAGGCAAGAGGATTCACTACCAGGATTGTCTGATTCCTAACACTTTATTTCCCTTTCAAGGACCCTAGTAAATTCTTCTAAAAATCATTCAGCGATGCTGAAAAATGACTCCTTCAATCTGTGAATTCAGGTTGGGTCTCCCTAAACTGATCAGATAGCAACAGCCTCCTTGTCCCATGCAAGTGCACACAAGCCATTCTCTGTGCATGTGGCTCTCTGTGGCTTCGTGACGTAAGAGCTGACAAGATGCCGGTGAAATCACAGGAGGGTCTGAAGCCATTTGTTTATTTATAGCCTGGGCACATCCTGGATAGATAGAACCTTCTCCCTCCAGACTAGAGGCAGCGCTTTGAGGGAGGAGAGCCAAGGAGGTGAGTACTCTTTGTCTGTTGGCTCTGAGATTCGTGACTGACAGAAGAAGGTGCACTTCAAACTCTCTGTAATGGTGACTGGGATGCTGTTTTTCCCCACTGGACTAGTGGGATGAAACCACAGACTTGAACCCTCAAGCTTCAGAACCATTCTGGTGGGGACAATGAGTAAGGGGCAGCATCTCCGGTGTGTGTACAAATCCCGAGCACCCCGATTCTTCTGTGTAATCTCTGCCATTTAGATACTTTTCCTGCTCCCTCTTCGCTCTCAGGAAGTGCTTTGCTCTTCTGCTTTCAGAGCATTATATTCTTTGGTGAGAGAATTTCAATTATGACAGGAGAATCAAGGATTAGCCTTCTAGTGCTTACGCTCTCTCCCCTCAGCACTCCTGCTTCTTGTCCTATGGCAGGTGGAAATGGCCTGTGCTGGCGGGGTCATCCACACATCACAGACAGCTGGAGGGTTTGGCAGGCAGGCCTGAGGAGGTGACACACTCTAGTCCCGGGGGCAATTGCAGAAAAATCTGGAAATCTTTATTTTCGCCATCGTGCAGCTGTCTGTTGGGGTCCATCTTACGTCTCTCATTTCTCATGGAGTAATATCACCCAGCTCGTAGGATTCTGTGCTCTCTGTTGCCAAAATCTCCCAAAGACCCTTTTAGAAAACACTTTTCTGTAATTCTTTCTGCTCAACTTTTCCACACAGGGCGTGGTTTTCAATGCGCGTGTGAAACCCTACCACCCACTCCAGCATTCCTAAATCCTTAGGAAAATAATGTGAAATAATGCCGTTGTTTCAGGAAAGCATGTCATTTGTTTTACCGGTCTGTAGTTGATTAATTTGCAAATGATATTCCCAATAAAGTGCTTAGAAGTAGATAATTACAACTATATTAACAGTTCCTGGGGAAGCAGATGGTATTCTGAGGAGCTGCCATGTAGCATTAGTGCTGATGCTCCACTGTAATGTACCATCTACCCCAGAAAACCACAGACGACAAGCACAAATCCTGCTGATATTCCAGATTGGGAGGAAATTGTGCTTTTGCCTCACATTCCATTCTTATCGGAATTTTTATGTGTGTTTTCTTGATCGCAACAGTGCTCAGTGAACTGGTACATTTTATGTGGAGTCCCTCAACTCCCCAACTCTGTAATTCTGAATTAGCCCCGTATTAAGCCTGCACTGAGCAAGTTTTTAAACTATTCATCAGTGTTCCTCCTACCATGACAGATATTTTAAAGCATAGATTATCTCTGTATAAACATATAATTTCAATTTCCTAAATTACCTGAGCCAACATGCCATGTTAGATAATCAATTAAGAATTTTTGAAGACAGAAGAATCTCTTTCTCTTTCTGTGTCATACACACACTTATACACAGGCATGTGTTCACACACACACACACACACACACACACACACACATACACTCACTCTTGTCTAGTTAGCATCATATTTTATTAAGCTACTTAATACAAAGGGATTATTTTTCAACTTCTAGCTCTCAGGAGAAAGGCCACACTGTTTTGTACCTGTCCGCCCATCTGTCTGTCTTAAGTGAGCTGGAGTTAAGTAAGTGTTAACACACAACAGGGCATGGGAGTCAGAGTCAAATATTCACCTGTGCTTTGGTCACCTGAGGACTGGTGGGCCATGGAGAAGAGCGTGTGGATCACCAAGAGCGGAAGGTAAGTATGACATGGAGCCCCTTTGGTGACCACTGTTGGGTCTTTGCTCTGGGTCAGGCTAGCAGGAGACCACCAACAAGGAAGGACTAGCCTTATCATGCTAGGGTCTACCTTCAGTTGCTGTTATCCCGGAGTCACTTCTGGCCTGGAAAGGCTATGCACAGGCCATTGCAGTAGACCTGGAGTGACGACTCTGTTACTTGTCCAATTTCATAGTCATTTCTGTGAAGAGAGTAGGGAAGGACCATTGTTTTCTCTGCTTTGCCTGGATGGGAATGGGCTAGGAGGGTATGTGTGGGCTGCTGAGTGCTTTGTGCTTATTTAAAGCTGTCTCAGAGCATATGCTCATTGGCTTTCCTAGAAGCAGGCCTTGTGGTTATTGCTGAGGGCTTACGCATTAGGGGGCTTAGCTCGATATGCAAATAAGCGCTAGGGTTCCCAACAAGTTGCCCAATTATCACCATAATCCTTTTTCCATTGATGTACCCTAGAAGTTTTTAGTTTGGGCTGCCATTTTTTTTTCTTTTGAGTGTACCATGCACTAGGCACTGTGAGAAATAATTTTAAAACATCATTCCACTCAATTTTTACAATAGTCTATAAAATAGATAACAGCTGCATTTCACCAAAGAAGAACTAGAGCCTTAAAGAAGTTAAGTAACTTGTCTTAGGTCACAGAGCTAGTAAGTGTCAGAGTTGAGATTCAGTTATTTGATGACGTTAATACGATGAATGCCACCTAGTATGTTTTTATAGTCCTGTGCATGTGCATGGATAGGAAAACAATGCATATTCTTGATTTATACAGGCCTTGCTCAGGATCAAGAGTATCGGAAAGAATGGGCTTAAATGGGACATTGGAATTGGATTGGAAAAGGTTTTGACAGCCATATGAAGGAGATGGGCAGCATCCCACAGGCTGTGCAGAAGCCACGAGAGTTTAGGAGAGTGAGTCAAATGATCAGATAAGAATTTTTAGAAAAGGTTTAGAAAGAGGATGCTTTAGGACAAGGTATGGCAGTAGACAGGCAATCTAGTTAGGAAGACTTTGGCAAAATCCAGGTGAGTAATGCTGAGGCTCTGGCTGGCACAGGTGTTGAAACAGTGAGAAATATCACAGAGGTAGAATATGCCAGTGCAAGAATAACAATAGCCAATATTTATTATCCTGTATCCATATACCTATCATTGTTTTAAGCATTTTTAAAAAGTGTATGAACTCATTGAATCCCGACAGCATCCCTATGAATTAAGCTGCTTTATCTTCCCCATTTAACAGATGAGGAGATGGAAAGACCAAGAGCCCACAGGGACATCGTTATAAGTGCTGAGCTATATTCAGTCTCGGCTTCTCTCATTCCAGGTCTTGGTATCTGGCAAGCATGGTGTCAGACCCTGGGCTAAGGTGGGGTGTCGGAGTCCAACTCATCTTTCCCTAGACATGCCAGCCATGCATGCACATAGGGACATACATACCTGTCCACCCAGGACAAAATGTGCATGGGGCACATGGGAAGAAAACTAGCGTTAGTGAGTATGATGAGTCTGTGCCCTTTTGGGTATCTTGGCAGCTCATTCAAGGCTCTGCTTGGGGGAGGGACATTCAACTTTCTATTTACCTTATTTAGGTCGGAATTGCTTCTATATTGGAGTCTGGCAAAATTGAGATCAGAAGACCTGGGTTCAGGACTATCTTTGTAACTTATATAAGCATATTTTGGGGCTCTGAGTTTCAGGCTCTTTATAATGAAGGTGAGGATGATAATATTCATTCATTTAGTCATGCATTCAAGGGATGGAGATTGAGTACCTCTGTGAGTCACGTACATGCTAAGGAAACACTGGAATACCGAGACTTGAAGAGTCGTGATGTGTGCCCTTAAGGAGTTGAGTTTAGCGGTTGATACAAGTAAGTAAAAAAGACTAATTGCAATTCAAAGAACCAAGGAGATAATATTCATTACAGCTTTTAAAACTCTAAAGTGCTTTAAGATGGTATGCTATTATTGTTATTAATTATACTAGGGGGAGTGGGAGGAGAAAATCAGAAAATGCCAGAGAAATCTAGATTGGGGTTGAGCTCCCCGCGTCTCCGAAGCTCCCACTGGGAGAGGCTCCCCGAGAGCAGGCCCCTCCAAGCGGGCTGCCGTGGCTCCTGCCTGCTTTTGACCTTTGTGAAGAGTGCTTATAGGAACACACTTCATTTTCAAAAGTTTAAAAATATGCACTTGGAATTGTAGATGATCAAGCATGAATTCCAGGCCCTAAGTGTGTGGGGAGATCGGTGCTGATGTGTGCGCGCGCAGGGCCATGCGCCCCTCTGATCTGACGTCAGCACGGCGCGGGAGGCGTCCAGCGTCTGTGCCCGTCTGCGTGGTCAGTCTGTCATGCAATGTGTTTTTACAGCCTGTGAATCAATTCCCTCTAGGAGAAGAAAAAAAAAAAAGTGAGCACCATGCTGATTAACTCGATATACCGCTGTTGAAATTCCTGATTTTGCAATGTGTAAGCACTCTCTCAGCGAAGACGGTGAAACAGGGTGAGCAGGAAAAAAAAAGTCACATGTACTTATTAGAATCAAGCCCTTTTCCTTTTTTGAATGTTGACCTTTGAGTTTCCAAATTGGGCAAAAGAGTAATTATCAGGAATATCTTGATAAAAGGTTGTATGATAGCAGTTTAGGAAAACAACGTTATATTTATAAGTCCTTTGTATTTTTGGTAGCACTTTAAGATCGGTTACCTAAATTAATCCTTCATACAAACTCTATGAAGTAGAGGGAACATTCATAATTAGGTTATAGATGAAGATACTCAGGAAGGAGAATTTATGGCCCGTCGAAGGCTCTCACACCTAGGACAAAGGGGACAGGGTGAAAGAAATGAATACTTATTGAGAGGCTACTTTATGCTAGATGCTTAATAAACAATTGAATTTGATCTGTCATACAATTCTGGGGGGATGAGTATTCTTATTCCCATTTTACAGATGGTTAAACCAAGGTCATATATTTAAAATTAGAAGTTGAGTTAAGAATTGGATCAGAGATCTGCCTGATTCCAAATCTATAGTCCTTTCTTTATATTTTCAATATTCTGATTATATGCTCTTATCAGTAAACTGTTCTGAACATTTAACTCATATATATATATATATGTATTTGTTTATATACAAAGTATTTTTGTGTGCTGTTGTACTACTACTTCATAAACACTATAAAACATAGGTAGAAAATAAAAACATAAAAGTGCATAATTACGAATAGAAGACATACGATTTTCTTTCTGTGCCCCATTTAGAAGACTTCCATCTAGGCTATGCCCTTTCTTGGCAAGTAGGGAGCACAAAGTTCATTCGTATGGCTCATTTTCTTAGAAAAATCCACTAGACCGCATAAAGATACTTTAGGGTTGCTAGCAGTGGCACTATTGGTGTTTTGGACCAGAAAATTCTTTGCCGTGAGGGCTGTGCATCATGGGATATTTAGTGGCATTCCTAGCCTCTGTTCCAGCTGCTAGAACGCCAGTAGCATCCCCTCTACCCCTGCCACCACTGCCCACAGTGTGACAACCAAAAATGTCCCTAGACTTTTGCTAAATATCTCCTGTTGTGGGTAAGGGAACAAAATTACCCCCTGTCGATAACTTCTGTTTGGGGGAATCAATAGCAATGTTCTCCTTGCTCCTGACCCAAGAAGAAGGCATGAGGCAGCATCCATATGGGAGGCCTTTTTTTCTTGGCCATTGAAACTCATCCAGAGGACCCTCGGGCTTGGTTCCAACCTGTGTTTGGCAACTCCTGAGGCTGGCCAACCAGAATGGAAGTCCAGCTGTTTGGCGATGACATCAGCCTTTGGATGGCTCCTGTCTCCATGCATGTCACGTCGACTTGTAACATCTAGTGCTTCACTGCCAATGGATTTTGACAAAACCCAGTGTGGAAGACCACGGTGGTCCAGTGTGATGTGTGGCCTGGCATGGTGCATCAGAGCACGGACTCTGGAATCAGTAGACTTGTGTTCAAATCTATATTCTGCCATTATTATCTGCGACCTTGAACAATTCCCTTGACCTGCCTAAGCCACTTTATCCTCATCATGCTAAGCCATTTAAGGGAGGAGGACACCTGTATAATAGGGTTGCAGTATTTAGCACAATGACTGTTACTGGCTCTTAATAAATGGTAGCTATTATTTTTATTTTATTAATGGTAGCTATTATTTTTATTATAATGATGATTATATAAAACACTTAGAGTCTTGCCAGGCACATAGTAAGCATTCAATAAACCATATTATTATAATGTATAATGTAAAATACATATATGTATTTGTTTATATACACAGTATTTGCATGTAATATTGTACTACTACTTTGTGAACATTATATAACATAGACAGGAAATAAATATATATATTTCTGAGTTTAGTGAGTTTTAATACAGACTCCATGACATGGGGACCAGATCTATTTTATTTATCACTTGATCCCTATTACCTAGTTCAGTCTGGCCTGTCATAGGTGGTCAATAATTGTTGTTTGTGAATCCATGAGTGCAAGTTTTTTTCATGTTAAGCCATCAAAAATTGCGATCACTATATCTTTTGGTCTGCATTGATATCACACATAATCCTTGGCCAGATAATGCTCCCAGAATTTCTCCTGCCCACTTCACTCTGTGAAGCTTATTGTGAATAAATATATTTGGCTCAACCACGGGAAAGAAAGGAGAGAAGGCAGCTCAAACTTTTCCTTCTTTCTGATGGATTGAAGTGCAAGGAAAGGGAATTCTTTATAATTTTCTCTAGTCAATGCAAATGCACAAACGTAATCGTTAGGATTGTCTAATATTCCCTTGGATTTTACCAGAATGCTTGCTGTCATGGTATCTTCCTGAATTCTCTTTCATAATACAAGTTTGCTTATCTGGTCTCAGGTTTTTGATTTATTCTTTGTTTCCTCTGGCTAGTATTAGAAAAATTAGAACTCTTTTGTGGCTTTACAAATAAAAAAAGATAACTTATGAAGTTGAGGAAAAAAATTTTTTTTAATTGAGAATACATCAAAAATCATCAATAAATCAGACATAACAACACTTGATAAATTCAGGAGAAAATTGACTGCAGCAGCAATAGCTGATGGAAGCTCGAGCCTGGTCGCCTCATTACTCAAACAAACACAGGAGCTACATCAGTTTTAATTTCTGTCTTGTTTAAAAATGAGCAAGTTTCTTTCCAGCAAATGACTGTTGATGATCTGTATCTTTACACTGAAAAAGGGGGAAAATTTTTCACCATTTCTGACGTATTGATGTTGTATGTTCTTCAGATTTTCAGCACCTCAAACCTGTAATTTTCAGAATATGTTATATAAAAGCGGAATTAGCCGTGTGGGCTTGTTTTTGTGTTTGTATGAGTATTGGGAGTGTGTTAGAGAAGTGTGCACATAAGTATGCATGTGGTTTTTGTCGTTTAAACTAAATGAGATATGCAATTGGAATGTTCCCTTTTTTTCAAAAAGCATGTATTCAAAAAACATATTGCCTCTCAACTTCATTGAGTAACCTCTCTTTAGGTATTAATGGAATAAGTGAATAGAAACTTCCATTTGCCTTGTGTGGTATCACTCAGTGATTGATTTTATGTTAAATTATATGTAATTGCCTAGCTACATCAAAATTTGAAAAAAACTGGGAGCAAGATTAGCCAGCCCCATTATTCCCATTTCGTCTAGGAAAGGACATTGAGATTTGAAGGAAATAAATAACTGAGAGACAGGGGTTTTCAAATTTCTTTTTTCCCCCAACTCTGAAAATATGTAAAAAACACAGAAAAAAATTTAAAAAGTCAATAGAAAATATTTATAAGTGTTATCAAGTTCTGCCCTCTAACAGCAATCAGTGTTTTTTTTTGTTGTTTGTTTGTTTGTTTTTTTTTTTAAAATAAGGCCTCAGCTTTTTTTTCTCATAGACAGGTTCAAATAAAAAGGTTGAGATGTTATTGCTCGTGCATGTTTGTCTCCTGAGTTTTCTTTTATGTAACCGTAGTCATGTTTTTGTGTTATTGTAAATTTATAGCAGTTTAATATCTTCAGCGTTGAGTGAATCATAACTGACTTAACTTTATTATTAGGTTTTTAGGTTGTTTCTATTATCTTTGTTGCACAAAATCGAGGACTGCTTAATGAGATGAGAATTCTCTGGCCCCAAAATTTATTTCTTTTCTCATACTTTTGTGACTTGCTTACACCTCCTTCTGTGGTATCTTAACATGGCCTTGTCACTAAGCCTAATGGCCTGGTCTACTTGGCCCTCTCTTTAATAAAATTTTCACATCTTCACCAGGGGCCAGGCTCAGGCATAAGGGACCCAAACAATTTACTACAGTTGACCTTCAAGTCTTCACCTTGGTATGGAAACATTATTGCCCAGAGCCCAATGAATGGAGCTAGGTAGCTGCCTTCAGCCGAGAAAAGAACTTGGCTGGACTTGGCCTTGCCTTTTAAGGTCAAGTTTTAATAACTCAAACGTTGCTTTTCCCCCAAACCTACTTGTTAAATCAAAAATGCTCTGAAGTTTCTTATGTTTAGGCATATATGTCTCTTACTGAACATGGGTTACTTTATACAGAAAAGGTATAGTTTTTTAGCCATAGTAATGGACTTTCTAGTATGACCCTGCAGTGGAACGGTCCCCAAATATCCTAACTCCATCTTTGCTGCTTTCTAGATGGGTATTGTGTTGAGAGTGTAAAACTGTACCATACACTGGTCATGTTTCTGTGAAGAAAACCTCCAGTTCCTCTTATCCAGTTGGAAGCTTAGAATCACGTGTGTGTGTGCTGATCTCTTTTGTGGAGAGGGGTTAAGGGTTTACATTTTGAACATCTTTTGGTTATATCTTTTTATTGTTTTACATTATAATTTTTATGACAGATATTTTTGCTAAATGCCTGTATATTACATGCTATTTGTATCTGTATCTCTGAAGTCTCTCCTTTTGCTTGGTGGTTCTAATTCCTCAGCCAGTGTTCTCACTGGTTATGTCTCCCTCCTGGTTTTGGCAGTTCCCTTGATCACGCTGGTGATACCACTGCTGGTCTGATGTGAAAGGAAGTTTTCGTTCATTTGGAAGGTATGAGCTCTTGCTATGTTCTAAGGGGCTGCAGAGATAAGAATTAATAGAAAATAATTTAGTATGGGACGTGACGGGTGGGGTGAGGCCTATAAGATGCTCTGGATCAATATCACTAGATGTCCACATGGCCTACCCATCAAAAAATATGAGGAAAACATGACGTGTGTTGCACAGAGTTTTCTGCTGTTAATACTCAGTCCTGCACTTCCAGGCTTCTGTGTATGTCTCTGTCAGGCCCAGTTTCTCAACAGGCAGGATCAAGTATAAACAAACCTGTAAACAACGAATAAGGTGCAGAGTGGTGGTCAGTGCTAGAGAGGACTTGTGAACAAAATGGTGCAGCAGGGCACAAGAAGGGTGATGAATCTGGAGTTCATTCCCTGACATTCACAGCTCTCCTGCCAGCTCTTATTCTCTGCTTCCATCTTTCAGGATGCTGAGGGGTAAGTGGATGCGGGAAGGAATGGTTTCTGGAAAAATTACCCTAGGAAGACTGTTTACTGAGGAAGATAGGCTTGTTTATCTTCTTTACTGTGAACCCATTTTTTTCTTCCTTTCTCCCTCTCTCCCTTCCTT